>JAMBLF010001751.1:0-38306 GCA_030578115.1 Leucoptera coffeella
GATACTCCTGAAAAAGACTATCGTCCTTTAAGGATATTCCTTCAATGGACTTTTATCCTTCAAGGATACTCCTGAAAAAGACTATCGTCCTTTAAGGATACTCCTGAAAAGGACTATCGTCCTTTAAGGATACTCCTGAAGAGGACTATCGTCCTTTAAGGATACTCCTGAAAAAGACTATCGTCCTTTAAGGATACTCCTGAAAAGAACTTTCGTCCTGTAAGGATACTCCTGAAAACGACTTTCGTCCTTTAAGGATATTCCTGAAAGGACTATCGTCCTTCAAGGATATTCCTAAAAAGGATTTGCGTCCTATAAGGATACTCCTGAAAAGAACTTTCGTCCTTTAAGGATACTCCTGAAAAGAACTTTCGTCCTTTAAGGATACTCCTGAACAAGACTATCGTCCTTTAAGGATACTCCTGAAAAGAACTTTCGTCCTGTAAGGATACTCCTGAAAACGACTTTCGTCCTTTAAGGATATTCCTGAAAGGACTATCGTCTTTCAAGGATTCTCCTGAAAAAGACTATCGTCCTTAAAGGATACTCCTGAAAAGAACTTTCGTCCTGTAAGGATACTCCTGAAAACGACTTTCGTCCTTTAAGGATATTCCTGAAAGGACTATCGTCCTTCAAGGATATTCCTAAAAAGGATTTGCGTCCTATAAGGATACTCCTGAAAACGACTTTCGTCCTTTAAGGATTTTCCTGAAAGGACTATCGTCCTTCAAGGATATTCCTAAAAAGGATTTGCGTCCCTAAAGGATACTCCTGAAAGGACTGTCGCCCTTCAAGGATACTCCTGAAAAGTACTTTCGTCCTTTAAGGATACTCCTGAAAAAGACTATCGTCCTATAAGGATACTCCTGAAAAGGACTTTCGTCCTTTAAGGATACTCCTGAAAAGAACTTTCGTCCTTTAAGGATACTCCTGAAAAGGACTTTCGTCCTTTAAGGATATTCCTGAAAGGACTATCGTCTTTCAAGAATTCTCCTGAAAAAGACTATCGTCCTTTAAGGATACTCCTAAAAAGGACTTTCGTCCTTTAAGGATATTCCTTAAAAGGACTATCGTCCTTTAAGGATATTCCTGAAAAGGACTTTCGTCCTTTAAGGATGCTCCTGAAAAGGACTGTCTTCCTTTAAGGATACTCCTGAAAACGACTTTTGTCCTTTAAGGACACTCCTGAAAACGACTGTCTTCCTTTAAGGATATTCCTTAAAAGGACTATCGTCCTTTAAGGATATTCCTGAAAAGGACTTTCGTCCTTTAAGGATGCTCCTGAAAAGGACTGTCTTCCTTTAAGGATATTCCTTAAAAGGACTATCGTCCTTTAAGGATACTCCTGAAAAGGACTTTCGTCCTTTAAGGATACTCCTGAAAAGGACTGTCTTCCTTTAAGGATATTCCTTAAAAGGACTATCGTCCTTTAAGGATACTCCTAAAAATGACTTTTGTCCTTAAAGGATGCTCCTGAAAAGGACTGTCTTCCTTTAAGGATATTCCTTAAAAGGACTATCGTCCTTTAAGGATACTCCTAAAAATGACTTTTGTCCTTAAAGGATACTCCTGAAAAGGACTGTCTTCCTTTAAGGATATTCCTTAAAAGGACTATCGTCCTTTAAGGATACTCCTGAAAAGGACTTTCGTCCTTTAAGGATGCTCCTGAAAAGGACTGTCTTCCTTTAAGGATATTCCTTAAAAGGACTATCGTCCTTTAAGGATACTCCTGAAAAGGACTTTCGTCCTTTAAGGATACTCCTGAAAAGGACTGTCTTCCTTTAAGGATATTCCTTAAAAGGACTATCGTCCTTTAAGGTTACTCCTGAAAATGACATTCGTCCTTTAAGGATGCTCCTAAAAAGGACAGTCTTCCTTTAAGGATATTCCTTAAAAGGACTATCGTCCTTTAAGGATACTCCTGAAAACGACTTTCGTCCTTTGAGGATACTCCTGAAACGAACTTTCGTCCTTTAAGGATACTCCTGAAAAGGACTTTCGTCCTTTAAGGATACTACTGAAAAGAACTTTCGTCCTTTAAGGATACTCCTGAAAAGGACTTTCGTCCTTTGAGGATACTCCTGAAACGAACTTTCGTCCTTTAAGGATACTCCTGAAAAGGACTATCGTCCTTTAAGGATACTCCTGAAAAGAACTTTCGTCCTTTAAGGATACTCCTGAAAAAGACTATCGTCCTTTAAGGATACTACTGAAAAGGACTATCGTCCTTTAAGGATACTCCTGAAAAAGACTATCGTCCTTTAAGGATACTCCTGAAAAGAACTTTCGTCCTGTAAGGATACTCCTGAAAACGACTTTCGTCCTTTAAGGATATTCCTGAAAGGACTATCGTCCTTCAAGGATATTCCTAAAAAGGATTTGCGTCCCTAAAGGATACTCCTGAAAGGACTGTCGCCCTTCAAGGATACTCCTGAAAAGAACTTTCGTCCTTTAAGGATACTCATGAAAAAGACTATCGTCCTATAAGGATACTCCTGAAAAGGACTTTCGTCCTTTGAGGATACTCCTGAAACGAACTTTCGTCCTTTAAGGATACTCCTGAAAAGGACTTTCGTCCTTTAAAGATATTCCTGAAAGGACTATCGTCTTTCAAGAATTCTCCTGAAAAAGACTATCGTCCTTTAAGGATACTCCTAAAAAGGACTTTCGTCCTTTAAGGATATTCCTTAAAAGGACTTATGTCCTTTAAGGATATTCCTGAAAAGGACTTTCGTCCTTTAAGGATGCTCCTGAAAAGGACTGTCTTCCTTTAAGGATATTCCTTAAAAGGACTATCGTCCTTTAAGGATACTCCTGAAAAGGACTTTCGTCCTTTAAGGATATTCCTTAAAAGGACTATCGTCCTTTAAGGATACTCCTGAAAATGACTTTTGTCCTTTAAGGACACTCCTGAAAACGACTGTCTTCCTTTAAGGATATTCCTTAAAAGGACTATCGTCCTTTAAGGATATTCCTGAAAAGGACTTTCGTCCTTTAAGGAAAGGACTGTCTTCCTTTAAGGATATTCCTTAAAAGGACTATCGTCCTTTAAGGATACTCCTGAAAAGGACTTTTGTCCTTTAAGGATGCTCCTGAAAAGGACTGTCTTCCTTTAAGGATATTCCTTAAAAGGACTATCGTCCTTTAAGGATACTCCTGAAAAGGACTTTCGTCCTTTAAGGATACTCCTGAAAAGGACTGTCTTCCTTTAAGGATATTCCTTAAAAGGACTATCGTCCTTTAAGGATACTCCTGAAAATGACTTTTGTCCTTTAAGGATATTCCTTAAAAGGATAAGGCTCCTTTCGTCCTTTAAATAGAAAAACTGTCTTCCTTTAAGGATATTCCTTAAAAGGAAAAGGACTATCGTGAAAAGGACCTCTAAGGATACTCCTGAAAAGGACTTTCGTCCTTTAAGGATGCTCCTGAAAAGGACTGTCTTCCTTTAAGGAAATTCCTTAAAAGGACTATCGTCCTTTAAGGATACTCCTGAAAAGGACTTTCGTCCTTTAAGGATACTCCTGAAAAGGACTGTCTTCCTTTAAGGATATTCCTTAAAAGGACTATCGTCCTTTAAGGATACTCCTGAAAATGACTTTTGTCCTTTAAGGATGCTCCTGAAAAGGACTGTCTTCCTTTAAGGATATTCCTTAAAAGGACTATCGTCCTTTAAGGATACTCCTGAAAAGGACTTTCGTCCTTTAAGGATGCTCCTGAAAAGGACTGTCTTCCTTTAAGGATATTCCTTAAAAGGACTATCGTCCTTTAAGGATACTCCTGAAAAGGACTTTCGTCCTTTAAGGATACTCCTGAAAAGGACTGTCTTCCTTTAAGGATATTCCTTAAAAGGACTATCGTCCTTTAAGGTTACTCCTGAAAATGACTTTCGTCCTTTAAGGATGCTCCTGAAAAGGACAGTCTTCCTTTAAGGATATTCCTTAAAAGGACTATCGTCCTTTAAGGATACTCCTGAAAAGGACATTCGTCCTTTAAGGATACTCCTGAAAAGGACTGTCTTCCTTTAAGGATATTCCTTAAAAGGACTATCGTCCTTTAAGGATACTCCTGAAAATGACTTTTGTCCTTTAAGGATACTCCTGAAAAGGACTTTCGTCCTTTAAGGATATTCCTGAAAGGACTATCGTCTTTCAAGGATACTCCTGAAAATGACATTGACATTGACAGACTGAAATTTACGTCCTATAAGGATACTCCTGAAAAGAACTTTCGCCCTTTAAGGATACTCCTGAACAAGACTATCGTCCTTTAAGGATACTCCTGAAAAGAACTTTCGTCCTGTAAGGATACTCCTGAAAACGACTTTCGTCCTTTAAGGATATTCCTGAAAGGACTATCGTCCTTCAAGGATATTCCTAAAAAGGATTTGCGTCCCAAAAGGATACTCCTGAAAGGACTGTCGCCCTTCAAGGATACTCCTGAAAAGAACTATCGTCCTTTAAGGATACTCCTGAATAAGACTATCGTCCTATAAGGATACTCCTGAAAAGGACTTTCGTCCTTTAAGGATACTCCTGAAAAGAACTTTCGTCCTTTAAGGATACTCCTGAAAAGGACTTTCGTCCTTTAAGGATATTCCTGAAAGGACTATCGTCTTTCAAGAATTCTCCTGAAAAAGACTATCGTCCTTTAAGGATACTCCTAAAAAGGACTTTCGTCCTTTAAGGATATTCCTGAAAAGGACTTTCGTCCTTTAAGGATGCTCCTGAAAAGGACTGTCTTCCTTTAAGGATATTCCTTAAAAGGACTATCGTCCTTTAAGGATACTCCTGAAAAGGACTTTCGTCCTTTAAGGATACTCCTGAAAAGGACTGTCTTCCTTTAAGGATATTCTTTAAAAGGACTATCGTCCTTTAAGGATACTCCTGAAAATGACTTTTGTCCTTTAAGGATGCTCCTGAAAAGGACTGTCTTCCTTTAAGGATATTCCTTAAAAGGACTATCGTCCTTTAAGGATACTCCTGAAAAGGATTTTCGTCTTTTAAGGATGCTCTGAAAAGGACTGTCTTCCTTTAAGGATATTCCTTAAAAGGACTATCGTCCTTTAAGGATACTCCTGAAAAGGACTTTCGTCCTTTAAGGATACTCCTGAAAAGGACTGTCTTCCTTTAAGGATATTCCTTAAAAGGACTATCGTCCTTTAAGGTTACTCCTGAAAAAGACTATCGTCCTTTAAGGATATTCCTTAAATGGACTTTCATCCTTCAAGGATACTCCTGAAAAAGACCATCGTCCTTTAAGGATACTCCTGAAAAAGACTATCGTCCTTTAAGGATGCTCCTGAAAAGGACTATCGTCCTTTAAGGATACTCCTGAAAAGAACTTTCGTCCTTTAAGGATGCTCCTGAAAAGGACTATCGTCCTTTAAGGATACTCCTGAAAAGGACTATCGTCCTTTAAGGATACTCCTGAAAAAGACTATCGTCCTTTAAGGATGCTCCTGATAAAGACTATCGTCCTTTAAGGATACTCCTGAAAAGAACTTTCGTCCTTTAGGGATACTCCTGAAAACGACTTTCGTCCTTTAAGGATATTCCTTAAATGGACTTTCATCCTTCAAGGATACTCCTGAAAAAGACTATCGTCCTTTAAGGATACTCCTGAAAAGGACTATCGTCCTTTAAGGATACTCCTGAAAATGACTTTTGTCCTTTAAGGATGCTCCTGAAAAGGACTGTCTTCCTTTAAGGATATTCCTTAAAAGGACTATCGTCCTTTAAGGATACTCCTGAAAAGGACTTTCGTCCTTTAAGGATACTCCTGAAAAGGACTGTCTTCCTTTAAGGATATTCCTTAAAAGGACTATCGTCCTTTAAGGATACTCCTGAAAATGACTTTTGTCCTTTAAGGATGCTCCTGAAAAGGACTGTCTTCCTTTAAGGATACTCCTGAAAAGGACTTTCGTCCTTTAAGGATGCTCCTGAAAAGGACTGTCTTCCTTTAAGGAAATTCCTTAAAAGGACTATCGTCCTTTAAGGATACTCCTGAAAAGGACTTTCGTCCTTTAAGGATACTCCTGAAAAGGACTGTCTTCCTTTAAGGATATTCCTTAAAAGGACTATCGTCCTTTAAGGATACTCCTGAAAATGACTTTTGTCCTTTAAGGATGCTCCTGAAAAGGACTGTCTTCCTTTAAGGATATTCCTTAAAAGGACTATCGTCCTTTAAGGATACTCCTGAAAAGGACTTTCGTCCTTTAAGGATGCTCCTGAAAAGGACTGTCTTCCTTTAAGGATATTCCTTAAAAGGACTATCGTCCTTTAAGGATACTCCTGAAAAGGATTTTCGTCTTTTAAGGATGCTCTGAAAAGGACTGTCTTCCTTTAAGGATATTCCTTAAAAGGACTATCGTCCTTTAAGGTTACTCCTGAAAATGACTTTCGTCCTTTAAGGATGCTCCTGAAAAGGACAGTCTTCCTTTAAGGATATTCCTTAAAAGGACTATCGTCCTTTAAGGATACTCCTGAAAAGGACATTCGTCCTTTAAGGATACTCCTGAAAAGGACTGTCTTCCTTTAAGGATATTCCTTAAAAGGACTATCGTCCTTTAAGGATACTCCTGAAAATGACTTTTGTCCTTTAAGGATACTCCTGAAAAGGACTTTCGTCCTTTGAGGATATTCCTGAAAGGACTATCGTCTTTCAAGGATACTCCTGAAAATGACATTGACATTGACAGACTGAAATTTACGTCCTATAAGGATACTCCTGAAAAGAACTTTCGCCCTTTAAGGATACTCCTGAACAAGACTATCGTCCTTTAAGGATACTCCTGAAAAGAACTTTCGTCCTGTAAGGATACTCCTAAAAACGACTTTCGTCCTTTAAGGATATTCCTGAAAGGACTATCGTCCTTCAAGGATATTCCTAAAAAGGATTTGCGTCCCAAAAGGATACTCCTGAAAGGACTGTCGCCCTTCAAGGATACTCCTGAAAAGAACTATCGTCCTTTAAGGATACTCCTGAATAAGACTATCGTCCTATAAGGATACTCCTGAAAAGGACTTTCGTCCTTTAAGGATACTCCTGAAAAGAACTTTCGTCCTTTAAGGATACTCCTGAAAAGGACTTTCGTCCTTTAAGGATATTCCTGAAAGGACTATCGTCTTTCAAGAATTCTCCTGAAAAAGACTATCGTCCTTTAAGGATACTCCTAAAAAGGACTTTCGTCCTTTAAGGATATTCCTGAAAAGGACTTTCGTCCTTTAAGGATGCTCCTGAAAAGGACTGTCTTCCTTTAAGGATATTCCTTAAAAGGACTATCGTCCTTTAAGGATACTCCTGAAAAGGACTTTCGTCCTTTAAGGATACTCCTGAAAAGGACTGTCTTCCTTTAAGGATATTCTTTAAAAGGACTATCGTCCTTTAAGGATACTCCTGAAAATGACTTTTGTCCTTTAAGGATGCTCCTGAAAAGGACTGTCTTCCTTTAAGGATATTCCTTAAAAGGACTATCGTCCTTTAAGGATACTCCTGAAAAGGATTTTCGTCTTTTAAGGATGCTCTGAAAAGGACTGTCTTCCTTTAAGGATATTCCTTAAAAGGACTATCGTCCTTTAAGGATACTTCTGAAAAGGACTTTCGTCCTTTAAGGATACTCCTGAAAAGGACTGTCTTCCTTTAAGGATATTCCTTAAAAGGACTATCGTCCTTTAAGGTTACTCCTGAAAAAGACTATCGTCCTTTAAGGATATTCCTTAAATGGACTTTCATCCTTCAAGGATACTCCTGAAAAAGACCATCGTCCTTTAAGGATACTCCTGAAAAAGACTATCGTCCTTTAAGGATGCTCCTGAAAAGGACTATCGTCCTTTAAGGATACTCCTGAAAAGAACTTTCGTCCTTTAAGGATGCTCCTGAAAAGGACTATCGTCCTTTAAGGATACTCCTGAAAAGGACTATCGTCCTTTAAGGATACTCCTGAAAAAGACTATCGTCCTTTAAGGATGCTCCTGATAAAGACTATCGTCCTTTAAGGATACTCCTGAAAAGAACTTTCGTCCTTTAGGGATACTCCTGAAAACGACTTTCGTCCTTTAAGGATATTCCTTAAATGGACTTTCATCCTTCAAGGATACTCCTGAAAAAGACTATCGTCCTTTAAGGATACTCCTGAAAAGGACTATCGTCCTTTAAGGATACTCCTGAAAAGGACTATCGTCCTTTAAGGATACTCCTGAAAAAAACTATCGTCCTTTAAGGATACTCCTGAAAAGGACTATCGTCCTTTAAGTATACTCCTGAAAAAGACTATCGTCCTTTAAGGATATTCCTTAAATGGACTTTCATCCTTCAAGGATACTCCTGAAAAAGACTATCGTCCTTTAAGGATACTCCTGAAAAGGACTATCGTCCTTTAAGGATACTCCTGAAAAGGACTATCGTCCTTTAAGGATACTCCTGAAAAAGACTATCGTCCTTTAAGGATACTCCTGAAAAGGACTTTCGTCCTGTAAGGATACTCCTGAAAACGACTTTCGTCCTTAAAGGATACTCCTGAAAAGAACTTTCGTCCTGTAAGGATACTCCTGAAAACGACTTTCGTCCTTTAAGGATATTCCTGAAAGGACTATCGTCCTTCAAGGATATTCCTAAAAAGGATTTGCGTCCTATAAGGATACTCCTGAAAAGAACTTTCGTCCTTTAAGGATACTCCTGAACAAGACTATCGTCCTTTAAGGATACTCCTGAAAAGAACTTTCGTCCTGTAAGGATACTCCTGAAAACGACTTTCGTCCTTTAAGGATATTCCTGAAAGGACTATCGTCCTTCAAGGATATTCCTAAAAAGGATTTGCGTCCCTAAAGGATACTCCTGAAAGGACTGTCGCCCTTCAAGGATACTCCTGAAAAGAACTTTCGTCCTTTAAGGATACTCCTAAAAAAGACTATCGTCCTATAAGGATACTCCTGAAAAGGACTTTCGTCCTTTAAGGATACTCCTGAAAAGGACTGTCTTCCTTTAAGGATATTCCTTAAAAGGACTATCGTCCTTTAAGGATACTCCTGAAAATGACTTTTGTCCTTTAAGGATGCTCCTGAAAAGGACTGTCTTCCTTTAAGGATATTCCTTAAAAGGACTATCGTCCTTTAAGGATACTCCTGAAAAGGACTTTCGTCCTTTAAGGATGCTCCTGAAAAGGACTGTCTTCCTTTAAGGATATTCCTTAAAAAGACTATCGTCCTTTAAGGATACTCCTGAAAAGGACTTTCGTCCTTTAAGGATGCTCCTGAAAAGGACTGTCTTCCTTTAAGGATATTCCTTAAAAGGACTATCGTCCTTTAAGGATGCTCCTGAAAAGGACTGTCTTCCTTTAAGGATATTCCTTAAAAAGACTATCGTCCTTTAAGGATACTCCTGAAAAGGACTTTCGTCCTTTAAGGATACTCCTGAAAAGGACTGTCTTCTTTTAAGGATATTCCTTAAAAGGACTATCGTCTTTAAGGATACTCCTGAAAAGGACTTTCGTCCTTTAAGGATACTCCTGAAAATGACTTTCGTCCTTTAAGGATGCTCTTGAAAAGGACTGTCTTCCTTTAAGGATGCTCCTGAAAAGGACTGTCTTCCTTTAAGGATATTCCTTAAAAGGACTATCGTCCTTTAAGGATGCTCCTGAAAAGGACTGTCTTCTTTTAAGGATATTCCTTAAAAGGACTATCGTCCTTTAAGGATACTCCTGAAAAGGACTTTCGTCCTTTAAGGATACTCCTGAAAATGACTTTCGTCCTTTAAGGATGCTCTTGAAAAGGACTGTCTTCCTTTAAGGATACTCCTGAAAAGAACTGTCTTCCTTTAAGGATACTCCTGAAAACGACTTTCGTCCTTTAAGGATATTCCTGAAAGGACTATCGTCCTTCAAGGATATTCCTAAAAAGGATTTGCGTCCCTAAAGGATACTCCTGAAAGGACTGTCGCCCTTCAAGGATACTCCTGAAAAGAACTTTCGTCCTTTAAGGATACTCCTGAAAAGGACTTTCGTCCTTTAAGGATACTCCTGAAAAGGACTGTCTTCCTTTAAGGAAATTCCTTAAAAGGACTATCGTCCTTTAAGGATGCTCCTGAAAAGGACTGTCTTCCTTTAAGGATATTCCTTAAAAGGACTATCGTCCTTTAAGGATACTCCTGAAAAGGACTTTCGTCCTTTAAGGATACTCCTGAAAAGGACTGTCTTCCTTTAAGGATATTCCTTAAAAGGACTATCGTCCTTTAAGGTTACTCCTGAAAATGACTTTCGTCCTTTAAGGATGCTCCTGAAAAGGACAGTCTTCCTTTAAGGATATTCCTTAAAAGGACTATCGTCCTTTAAGGATACTCCTGAAAAGGACATTCGTCCTTTAAGGATACTCCTGAAAAGGACTGTCTTCTTTTAAGGATATTCCTTAAAAGGACTATCGTCCTTTAAGGATACTCCTGAAAATGACTTTTGTCCTTTAAGGATACTCCTGAAAAAGACTATCGTCCTTTAAGGATACTGCTGAAAAGGACTATCGTCCTTTAAGGATACTCCTGAAAAGGACTATCGTCCTTTAAGGATACTCCTGAAAAAAACTATCGTCCTTAAAGGATACTCCTGAAAAGGACTATCGTCCTTTAAGGATACTCCTGAAAAAGACTATCGTCCTTTAAGGATATTCCTTAAATGGACTTTCATCCTTCAAGGATACTCCTGAAAAAGACTATCGTCCTTTAAGGATACTCCTGAAAAGGACTATCGTCCTTTAAGGATACTCCTGAAAAGGACTATCGTCCTTTAAGGATACTCCTGAAAACGACTTTCGTCCTTAAAGGATACTCCTGAAAAGAACTTTCGTCCTGTAAGGATACTCCTGAAAACGACTTTCGTCCTTTAAGGATATTCCTGAAAGGACTATCGTCCTTCAAGGATATTCCTAAAAAGGATTTGCTTCCTATAAGCATACTCCTGAAAAGAACTTTCGTCCTTTAAGGATACTCCTGAACAAGACTATCGTCCTTTAAGGATACTCCTGAAAAGAACTTTCGTCCTGTAAGGATACTCCTGAAAACGACTTTCGTCCTTTAAGGATATTCCTGAAAGGACTATCGTCCTTCAAGGATATTCCTAAAAAGGATTTGCGTCCCTAAAGGATACTCCTGAAAGGACTGTCGCCCTTCAAGGATACTCCTGAAAAGAACTTTCGTCCTTTAAGGATACTCCTGAACAAGACTATCGTCCTTTAAGGATACTCCTGAAAAGAACTTTCGTCCTGTAAGGATACTCCTGAAAACGACTTTCGTCCTTTAAGGATATTCCTGAAAGGACTATCGTCCTTTAAGGATACTCCTGAAAATGACTTTTGTCCTTTAAGGATGCTCCTGAAAAGGACTGTCTTCCTTTAAGGATATTCCTTAAAAGGACTATCGTCCTTTAAGGATACTCCTGAAAAGGACTTTCGTCCTTTAAGGATGCTCCTGAAAAGGACTGTCTTCCTTTAAGGATATTCCTTAAAAAGACTATCGTCCTTTAAGGATACTCCTGAAAAGGACTTTCGTCCTTTAAGGATGCTCCTGAAAAGGACTGTCTTCCTTTAAGGATATTCCTTAAAAGGACTATCGTCCTTTAAGGATGCTCCTGAAAAGGACTGTCTTCCTTTAAGGATATTCCTTAAAAGGACTATCGTCCTTTAAGGATACTCCTGAAAAGGACTTTCGTCCTTTAAGGATACTCCTGAAAAGGACTGTCTTCTTTTAAGGATATTCCTTAAAAGGACTATCGTCCTTTAAGGATACTCCTGAAAAGGACTTTCGTCCTTTAAGGATACTCCTGAAAATGACTTTCGTCCTTTAAGGATGCTCTTGAAAAGGACTGTCTTCCTTTAAGGATACTCCTGAAAAGAACTGTCTTCCTTTAAGGATATTCCTTAAAAGGACTATCGTCCTTTAAGGATATTCCTTAAAAGGACTATCGTCCTTTAAGGATACTCCTGAAAAGGACTATCGTCCTTTAAGGATACTCCTGAAAATGACTTTTGTCCTTTAAGGATACTCCTGAAAAGGACTTTCGTCCTTTAAGGATACTCCTGAAAAGGACTATCGTCCTTTAAGGATACTCCTGAAAATGACTTTTGTCCTTTAAGAATACTCCTGAAAACGACTTTCGTCCTTTAAGGATATTCCTGAAAGGACTATCGTCCTTCAAGGATATTCCTAAAAAGGATTTGCGTCCTTAAAGGATACTCCTGAAAGGACTGTCGCCCTTCAAGGATACTCCTGAAAAGAACTTTCGTCCTTTAAGGATACTCCTGAAAAGGACTTTCGTCCTTTAAGGATACTCCTGAAAAGGACTGTCTTCCTTTAAGGAAATTCCTTAAAAGGACTATCGTCCTTTAAGGATGCTCCTGAAAAGGACTGTCTTCCTTTAAGGATATTCCTTAAAAGGACTATCGTCCTTTAAGGATACTCCTGAAAAGGACTTTCGTCCTTTAAGGATACTCCTGAAAAGGACTGTCTTCCTTTAAGGATATTCCTTAAAAGGACTATCGTCCTTTAAGGTTACTCCTGAAAATGACTTTCGTCCTTTAAGGATGCTCCTGAAAAGGACAGTCTTCCTTTAAGGATATTCCTTAAAAGGACTATCGTCCTTTAAGGATACTCCTGAAAAGGACATTCGTCCTTTAAGGATACTCCTGAAAAGGACTGTCTTCTTTTAAGGATATTCCTTAAAAGGACTATCGTCCTTTAAGGATACTCCTGAAAATGACTTTTGTCCTTTAAGGATACTCCTGAAAAGGACTTTCGTCCTTTAAGGATATTCCTGAAAGGACTATCGTCTTTCAAGGATACTCCTGAAAATGACATTGACATTGACAGACTGAAATTTACGTCCTATAAGGATACTCCTGAAAAGAACTTTCGCCCTTTAAGGATACTCCTGAACAAGACTATCGTCCTTTAAGGATACTCCTGAAAAGAACTTTCGTCCTGTAAGTATACTCCTGAAAACGACTTTCGTCCTTTAAGGATATTCCTGAAAGGACTATCGTCCTTTAAGGATATTCCTAAAAAGGATTTGCGTCCCAAAAGGATACTCCTGAAAG
Organism: Leucoptera coffeella; assembly: GCA_030578115.1. Taxonomy (NCBI): domain Eukaryota; kingdom Metazoa; phylum Arthropoda; class Insecta; order Lepidoptera; family Lyonetiidae; genus Leucoptera; species Leucoptera coffeella. The sequence continues at coordinate 13,074 of JAMBLF010001751.1, forward strand.
GACTGTCGCCCTTCAAGGATACTCCTGAAAAGAACTTTCGCCCTTTAAGGATACTCCTGAACAAGACTATCGTCCTTTAAGGATACTCCTGAAAAAGACTATCGTCCTATAAGGATACTCCTGAAAAGGACTTTCGTCCTTTAAGGATACTCCTGAAAAGGACTGTCTTCCTTTAAGGATATTCCTTAAAAGGACTATCGTCCTTTAAGGATACTCCTGAAAATGACTTTTGTCCTTTAAGGATGCTCCTGAAAAGGACTGTCTTCCTTTAAGGATATTCCTTAAAAGGACTATCGTCCTTTAAGGATACTCCTGAAAAGGACTTTCGTCCTTTAAGGATGCTCCTGAAAAGGACTGTCTTCCTTTAAGGATATTCCTTAAAAAGACTATCGTCCTTTAAGGATACTCCTGAAAAGGACTTTCGTCCTTTAAGGATGCTCCTGAAAAGGACTGTCTTCCTTTAAGGATATTCCTTAAAAGGACTATCGTCCTTTAAGGATGCTCCTGAAAAGGACTGTCTTCCTTTAAGGATATTCCTTAAAAAGACTATCGTCCTTTAAGGATACTCCTGAAAAGGACTTTCGTCCTTTAAGGATACTCCTGAAAAGGACTGTCTTCTTTTAAGGATATTCCTTAAAAGGACTATCGTCCTTTAAGGATACTCCTGAAAAGGACTTTCGTCCTTTAAGGATACTCCTGAAAATGACTTTCGTCCTTTAAGGATGCTCTTGAAAAGGACTGTCTTCCTTTAAGGATACTCCTGAAAAGAACTGTCTTCCTTTAAGGATATTCCTTAAAAGGACTATCGTCCTTTAAGGATATTCCTTAAAAGGACTATCGTCCTTTAAGGATACTCCTGAAAAGGACTATCGTCCTTTAAGGATACTCCTGAAAATGACTTTTGTCCTTTAAGGATACTCCTGAAAAGGACTTTCGTCCTTTAAGGATACTCCTGAAAAGGACTATCGTCCTTTAAGGATACTCCTGAAAATGACTTTTGTCCTTTAAGAATACTCCTGAAAACGACTTTCGTCCTTTAAGGATATTCCTGAAAGGACTATCGTCCTTCAAGGATATTCCTAAAAAGGATTTGCGTCCCTAAAGGATACTCCTGAAAGGACTGTCGCCCTTCAAGGATACTCCTGAAAAGAACTTTCGTCCTTTAAGGATACTCCTGAAAAGGACTTTCGTCCTTTAAGGATACTCCTGAAAAGGACTGTCTTCCTTTAAGGAAATTCCTTAAAAGGACTATCGTCCTTTAAGGATGCTCCTGAAAAGGACTGTCTTCCTTTAAGGATATTCCTTAAAAGGACTATCGTCCTTTAAGGATACTCCTGAAAAGGACTTTCGTCCTTTAAGGATACTCCTGAAAAGGACTGTCTTCCTTTAAGGATATTCCTTAAAAGGACTATCGTCCTTTAAGGTTACTCCTGAAAATGACTTTCGTCCTTTAAGGATGCTCCTGAAAAGGACAGTCTTCCTTTAAGGATATTCCTTAAAAGGACTATCGTCCTTTAAGGATACTCCTGAAAAGGACATTCGTCCTTTAAGGATACTCCTGAAAAGGACTGTCTTCTTTTAAGGATATTCCTTAAAAGGACTATCGTCCTTTAAGGATACTCCTGAAAATGACATTGACATTGACAGACTGAAATTTACGTCCTATAAGGATACTCCTGAAAAGAACTTTCGCCCTTTAAGGATACTCCTGAACAAGACTATCGTCCTTTAAGGATACTCCTGAAAAGAACTTTCGTCCTGTAAGTATACTCCTGAAAACGACTTTCGTCCTTTAAGGATATTCCTGAAAGGACTATCGTCCTTTAAGGATATTCCTAAAAAGGATTTGCGTCCCAAAAGGATACTCCTGAAAGGACTGTCGCCCTTCAAGGATACTCCTGAAAAGAACTATCGTCCTTTAAGGATACTCCTGAATAAGACTATCGTCCTATAAGGATACTCCTGAAAAGGACTTTCGTCCTTTAAGGATACTCCTGAAAAGAACTTTCGTCCTTTAAGGATACTCCTGAAAAGGACTTTCGTCCTTTTTTGGATATTCCTGAAAGGACTATCGTCTTTCAAGAATTCTCCTGAAAAAGACTATCGTCCTTTAAGGATACTCCTAAAAAGGACTTTCGTCCTTTAAGGATATTCCTGAAAAGGACTTTCGTCCTTTAAGGATACTCCTGAAAAGGATTTCTCCTTTAAGGAAAAGGACTGTGTCCTTTAAGGATTCCTTAAAAAGACTATCGTCCTTTAAGGACTCCTGAAAAGGATTCCCTTAAAAGGACTATCGTCCTTTAAGGATACTCCTGAAAATGACTTTTGTCCTTTAAGGATGCTCCTGAAAAGGACTGTCTTCCTTTAAGGATATTCCTTAAAAGGACTATCGTCCTTTAAGGATACTCCTGAAAAGGATTTTCGTCTTTTAAGGATGCTCTGAAAAGGACTGTCTTCCTTTAAGGATATTCCTTAAAAGGACTATCGTCCTTTAAGGATACTCCTGAAAAGGACTTTCGTCCTTTAAGGATACTCCTGAAAAGGACTGTCGTCCTTTAAGGATATTCCTTAAAAGGACTATCGTCCTTTAAGGTTACTCCTGAAAAAGACTATCGTCCTTTAAGGATATTCCTTAAATGGACTTTCATCCTTCAAGGATACTCCTGAAAAAGACCATCGTCCTTTAAGGATACTCCTGAAAAAGACTATCGTCCTTTAAGGATGCTCCTTAAAAGGACTATCGTCCTTTAAGGATACTCCTGAAAAAGACTATCGTCCTTTAAGGATACTCCTGAAAAAGACTATCGTCCTTTAAGGATGCTCCTGAAAAGGACTATCGTCCTTTAAGGATACTCCTGAAAAAGACCATCGTCCTTTAAGGATACTCCTGAAAAAGACTATCGTCCTTTAAGGATATTCCTTAAATGGACTTTCATCCTTCAAGGATACTCCTGAAAAAGACCATCGTCCTTTAAGGATACTCCTGAAAAAGACTATCGTCCTTTAAGGATGCTCCTGAAAAGGACTATCGTCCTTTAAGGATACTCCTGAAAAAGACCATCGTCCTTTAAGGATACTCCTGAAAAAGACCATCGTCCTTTAAGGATGCTCCTGAAAAGGACTATCGTCCTTTAAGGATACTCCTGAAAAAGACCATCGTCCTTTAAGGATACTCCTGAAAAAGACTATCGTCCTTTAAGGATGCTCCTGAAAAGAACTTTCGTCCTTTAAGGATGCTCCTGAAAAGGACTATCGTCCTTTAAGGATACTCCTGAAAAGGACTATCGTCCTTTAAGGATACTCCTGAAAAAGACTATCGTCCTTTAAGGATGCTCCTGATAAAGACTATCGTCCTTTAAGGATACTCCTGAAAAGAACTTTCGTCCTTTAGGGATACTCCTGAAAACGACTTTCGTCCTTTAAGGATATTCCTTAAATGGACTTTCATCCTTCAAGGATACTCCTGAAAAAGACTATCGTCCTTTAAGGATACTCCTGAAAAGGACTATCGTCCTTTAAGGATACTCCTGAAAAGGACTTTCGTCCTGTAAGGATACTCCTGAAAAAGACTATCGTCCTTTAAGGATACTCCTGAAAAGGACTATCGTCCTTTAAGGATACTCCTGAAAAGAACTTTCGTCCTGTAAGGATACTCCTGAAAACGACTTTCGTCCTTTAAGGATATTCCTGAAAGGACTATCGTCCTTCAAGGATATTCCTAAAAAGGATTTGCGTCCCTAAAGGATACTCCTGAAAGGACTGTCGCCCTTCAAGGATACTCCTGAAAAGAACTTTCGTCCTTTAAGGATACTCCTGAAAAAGACTATCGTCCTATAAGGATACTCCTGAAAAGGACTTTCGTCCTTTAAGGATACTCCTGAAAAGGACTGTCTTCCTTTAAGGATATTCCTTAAAAGGACTATCGTCCTTTAAGGATACTCCTGAAAATGACTTTTGTCCTTTAAGGATGCTCCTGAAAAGGACTGTCTTCCTTTAAGGATATTCCTTAAAAGGACTATCGTCCTTTAAGGATACTCCTGAAAAGGACTTTCGTCCTTTAAGGATGCTCCTGAAAAGGACTGTCTTCCTTTAAGGATATTCCTTAAAAAGACTATCGTCCTTTAAGGATACTCCTGAAAAGGACTTTCGTCCTTTAAGGATGCTCCTGAAAAGGACTGTCTTCCTTTAAGGATATTCCTTAAAAGGACTATCGTCCTTTAAGGATGCTCCTGAAAAGGACTGTCTTCCTTTAAGGATATTCCTTAAAAAGACTATCGTCCTTTAAGGATACTCCTGAAAAGGACTTTCGTCCTTTAAGGATACTCCTGAAAAGGACTGTCTTCCTTTAAGGATATTCCTTAAAAGGACTATCGTCCTTTAAGGATACTCCTGAAAAGGACTTTAGTCCTTTAAGGATACTCCTGAAAATGACTTTCGTCCTTTAAGGATGCTCTTGAAAAGGACTGTCTTCCTTTAAGGATATTCCTTAAAAGGACTATCGTCCTTTAAGGATACTCCTGAAAAGGACTGTCGTCCTTTAAGGATACTCCTGAAAAGAACTGTCTTCCTTTAAGGATATTCCTTAAAAGGACTATCGTCCTTTAAGGATACTCCTGAAAAGGACTATCGTCCTTTAAGGATACTCCTGAAAATGACTTTTGTCCTTTAAGGATACTCCTGAAAAGGACTTTCGTCCTTTAAGGATACTCCTGAAAGGACTATCGTCCTTTAAGGATACTCCTGAAAATGACTTTTGTCCTTTAAGAATACTCCTGAAAACGACTTTCGTCCTTTAAGGATATTCCTGAAAGGACTATCGTCCTTCAAGGATATTCCTAAAAAGGATTTGCGTCCCTAAAGGATACTCCTGAAAGGACTGTCGCCCTTCAAGGATACTCCTGAAAAGAACTTTCGTCCTTTAAGGATACTCCTGAAAAAGACTATCGTCCTATAAGGATACTCCTGAAAAGGACTATCGTCCTTTAAGGATACTCCTGAAAAGAACTTTCGTCCTTTAAGGATACTCCTGAAAAGGACTATCGTCCTTTAAGGATACTCCTGAAAAAGACTATCGTCCTTTAAGGATATTCCTTAAATGGACTTTCATCCTTTAAGGATACTCCTGAAAAGGACTATCGTCCTTTAAGGATACTCCTGAAAAGGACTATCGTCCTTTAAGGATACTCCTGAAAAGGACTATCGTCCTTTAAGGATACTCCTGAAAAGAACTTTCGTCCTTTAAGGATACTCCTGAAAAAGACTATTGTCCTTTGAGGATACTCCTGAAAAGAACTTTCATCCTTTAAGGATACTCCTGAAAAGGACTGAAAAGAATCGTCCTTTAAGGATACTCCTGAAAAAGACTATCGTCCTTTAAGGATACTCCTGAAAAGGACTATCGTCCTTTAAGGATACTCCTGAAAAGGACTATCGTCCTTTAAGGATACTCCTGAAAAAGACTATCGTCCTTTAAGGATACTCCTGAAAAGGACTATCGTCCTTTAAGGATACTCCTGAAAAAGACTATCGTCCTTTAAGGATACTCCTGAAAAGGACTATCGTCCTTTAAGGATATTCCTTAAAAGGACTATCGTCCTTTAAGGATACTCCTGAAAAAGACTATCGTCCTTTAAGGATATTCCTTAAATGGACTTTCATCCTTTAAGGATACTCCTGAAAAGGACTCTCGTCCTTTAAGGATACTCCTGAAAAGGACTATCGTCCTTTAAGGATACTCCTGAAAAGGACTATCGTCCTTTAAGTATACTCCTGAAAAGAACTTTCGTCCTTTAAGGATACTCCTGAAAAAGACTATTGTCCTTTGAGGATACTCCTGAAAAGAACTTTCATCCTTTAAGGATACTCCTGAAAAGGACTATCGTCCTTTAAGGATACTCCTGAAAAGAACTTTCGTCCTTTAAGGATACTCCTGAAAAAGACTATCGTCCTTTAAGGATACTCCTGAAAAAGACTATCGTCCTTTAAGGATACTCCTGAAAAGGACTATCGTCCTTTAAGGATACTCCTGAAAAAGACTATCGTCCTTAAAGGATACTCCTGGAAAGGACTATCGTCCTTTAAGGATATTCCTGAAATGGACTTTCGTCCTATAAGGATATTCCTTAAACGGACTTTCATCCTTTAAGGATACTCCTGAAAAGGACTTTCGTCCTTTAAGGATACTCCTGAAAAAGACTATCGTCCTATAAGGATACTCCTGAAAAGGACTATCGTCCTTTAAGGATACTCCTGAAAAGAACTTTCGTCCTTTAAGGATATTCCTGAAAAGGACTATCGTCCTTTAAGGATACTCCTGAAAAAGACTATCGTCCTTTAAGGATATTCCTTAAATGGACTTTCATCCTTTAAGGATACTCCTGAAAAGGACTCTCGTCCTTTAAGGATACTCCTGAAAAGGACTATCGTCCTTTAAGGATACTCCTGAAAAGGACTATCGTCCTTTAAGGATACTCCTGAAAAGAACTTTCGTCCTTTAAGGATACTCCTGAAAAAGACTATTGTCCTTTGAGGATACTCCTGAAAAGAACTTTCATCCTTTAAGGATACTCCTGAAAAGGACTATCGTCCTTTAAGGATACTCCTGAAAAAGACTATCGTCCTTTAAGGATACTCCTGAAAAGGACTATCGTCCTTTAAGGATACTCCTGAAAAGGACTATCGTCCTTTAAGGATACTCCTGAAAAAGACTATCGTCCTTTAAGGATACTCCTGAAAAGGACTATCGTCCTTTAAGGATACTCCTGAAAAAGACTATCGTCCTTTAAGGATACTCCTGAAAAGGACTATCGTCCTTTAAGGATATTCCTAAAAAGGACTATCGTCCTTTAAGGATACTCCTGAAAAAGACTATCGTCCTTTAAGGATATTCCTTAAATGGACTTTCATCCTTTAAGGATACTCCTGAAAAGGACTCTCGTCCTTTAAGGATACTCCTGAAAAGGACTATCGTCCTTTAAGGATACTCCTGAAAAGGACTATCGTCCTTTAAGTATACTCCTGAAAAGAACTTTCGTCCTTTAAGGATACTCCTGAAAAAGACTATTGTCCTTTGAGGATACTCCTGAAAAGAACTTTCATCCTTTAAGGATACTCCTGAAAAGGACTATCGTCCTTTAAGGATACTCCTGAAAAGAACTTTCGTCCTTTAAGGATACTCCTGAAAAAGACTATCGTCCTTTAAGGATACTCCTGAAAAAGACTATCGTCCTTTAAGGATACTCCTGAAAAGGACTATCGTCCTTTAAGGATACTCCTGAAAAAGACTATCGTCCTTAAAGGATACTCCTGGAAAGGACTATCGTCCTTTAAGGATATTCCTGAAATGGACTTTCGTCCTATAAGGATATTCCTTAAACGGACTTTCATCCTTTAAGGATACTCCTGAAAAGGACTTTCGTCCTTTAAGGATATTCCTTAAACGGACTTTCATCCTTCAAGGATACTCCTGATAAGGACTTTCGTCCTTTAAGGATATTCCTTAAACGGACTTTCATCCTTCAAGGATACTCCTGAAAAAGACTATCGTCCTTTAAGTATACTCCTAAAAAGGATTTTCGTCCTTTAAGGATACTCCTGAAAAGGAATATCGTCCTTCAAGGATACTCCTGAAAAGGACTATCGTCCTTCGAGGATATTCCTGAAAAAGACTTTCGTCTAAGTCCTAAAAGGACTATCGTCCTTCAAGGATATTCCTGAAAATGACTTTTGTCCTTTAAGAATACTCCTGAAAATGACGATAGTCCTTTTCAGGAGTATCCTTGAAGGACGATAGTCATTTTCAGGAGTATCCTTAATGGACGAGAGTCCCTTTCAGGAGTATCCTTAAAGGACGATAGTCCTTTTCAGGAGTATCCTTAAATGACGAAGGTCCTTTTCAGGAGTATCCTTGAAGGACGAAAGTCCTTTTCAGGAGTATCCTTGAAGGACGATAATTCTTTCAAGAATATTCTTGAAGGACGATAGTCCTGTTCAGGAATATCCTTGAAGCACGATTGTCATTTTCAGGAGTAACCTTAAAGGACGATTGTCTTGTTCAGGAGTATCCTTTAAAGACAAAAGTCATTTTCAGGAGTATCCTTAAAAGACAAAAGTCATTTTCAGGAACATCCTCGAAGGACGATAGTCCTTTCAGGAATATCCTTAAAGGACGAAAGACTTTTTCATGAGTATCCTTAAAGGACGATAGTCCTTTTCAGGAGTATCCTTGAAGGACGATAGTCATTTTCAGGAGTATCCTTAATGGACGAGAGTCCCTTTCAGGAGTATCCTTAAAGGACGATAGTCCTTTTCAGGAGTATCCTTAAATGACGAAGGTCCTTTTCAGGAGTATCCTTGAAGGACGAAAGTCCTTTTCAGGAGTATCCTTGAAGGACGATAATTCTTTCAAGAATATTCTTGAAGGACGATAGTCCTGTTCAGGAATATCCTTGAAGCACGATAGTCATTTTCAGGAGTATCCTTAAAGGACGATAGTCTTGTTCAGGAGTATCCTTTAAAGACAAAAGTCATTTTCAGGAGTATCCTTAAAAGACAAAAGTCATTTTCAGGAACATCCTCGAAGGACGATAGTCCTTTTCATGAGTATCCTTGAAGGACGAAAGTCATTTTTAGGAGTATCCTTAATGGACGAGAGTCCCTATCAGGAGTATCCTTAAAGGACGATAGTCCTTTTCAGGAATATCCTCGAAGGACGATAGTCTTTTTCATGAATATCCTTGAGGGACGATAGTACTTTTCAGGAGTATCCTTAAATGACGAAGGTCATTTTCAGGAGTATCCTTGAAGGACGAAAGTCATTTTCAGGAGTATCCTTAATGGACGAGAGTCCCTTTCATGAATATTCTTGAGGGACGATAGTCCTTTTCAGGAGTATCCTTAAATGACGAAGGTCCTTTTCAGGAGTATCCTTGAAGGACGATAGTCCTTTCAGGAATATCCTTAAAGGACGAAAGTCTTTTTCATGAGTATCCTAAAAGGACGAAAGTCATTTTCAGGAGTATCCTTAAAAGACAAAAGTCATTTTCAGGAACATCCTCGAAGGACGATAGTCCTTTTCATGAGTATCCTTGAAGGACGAAAGTCATTTTTAGGAGTATCCTTAATGGACGAGAGTCTCTTTCAGGAGTATCCTTTAAGGACGATAGTCCTTTTCAGGAATATCCTCGAAGGACGATAGTCTTTTTCATGAATATCCTTGAGGGACGATAGTCCTTTTCAGGAGTATCCTTAAATGACGAAGGTCCTTTTCAGGAGTATCCTTGAAGGACGAAAGTCATTTTCAGGAGTATCCTTAATGGACGAGAGTCCCTTTCAGGAATATCCTTAATGGACGAAAGTCCCTTTCAGGAGTATCCTTAAATGACGAAGGTCCTTTTGAGGAGTATCCTTGAAGGACGAAAGTCCTTATTAGGAGTATCCTTAAAGAACGATAGTCCTTTCAGGAATATCCTTAAAGGTCGATAGACTTTTTCAGGAGTATCCTCAAAGGACGATAGTCCTTTTCAGGAGTATCCTTAAAGGACGCCAATCCTTTTTAGGAATATCCTTGAAGGACGATAGTCCTTTTAGGAATATCTTTAAAGGACGAAAGTCTTTTTCATGAGTATCCTTAAAGGACGAAAGTCATTTTCAGGAGTATCTCTAAAGGACAAAAGTCCTTTTCATGAATATCCTTGAAAGACGATAGTCCTTTCAGGAATATCTTTAAAGGACGAAAGTCTTTTTCATGAGTATCCTTAAAGGACGATAATCCTTTTCAGGAGTATCCTTAAAGGACGAGAGTCCTTTTCAGGAGTATGCTTGAAGGATGAAAGTCCATTTAAGGAATATCCTTGAAGGACGATAGTCATTTTCAGGAGTATCCTTGAAGGACGAAAGTCCTTTTCAGGAATATCCTCGAAGGACGATAGTCCTTTTCAGGAGTATCCTCAAAGGACGATAGTCCTTTTCAGGAGTATCCTTAAAGGACGAGAGTCCCTTTCAGGAGTATCCTTAATGGACGAGAGTCCCTTTCATGAATATCCTTGAGGGACGATAGTCCTTTTCAGGAGTATCCTTAATTGACGAAGGTCCTTTTCAGGAGTATCCTTGAAGGACGATAGTCCTTTCAGGAATATCCTTAAAGGACCAAAGTCTTTTTCATGAGTATCCTTAAAGGACGAAAGTCATTTTCAGGAGTATCCTTAAAAGACAAGAGTCATTTTCAGGAACATCCTCGAAGGACGATAGTCCTTTTCATGAGTATCCTTGAAGGACGAAAGTCATTTTTAGGAGTATCCTTAATGGACGAGAGTCCCTTTCAGGAGTATCCTCAAAGGACGATAGTCCTTTTCAGGAGTATCCTTAAAGGACGCCAATCCTTTTTAGGAATATCCTTGAAGGACGATAGTCCTTTTAGGAATATCTTTAAAGGACGAAAGTCTTTTTCATGAGTATCCTTAAAGGACGAAAGTCATTTTCAGGAGTATCTCTAAAGGACAAAAGTCATTTTCAGGAACATCCTCGAAGGACGATATTCCATTTCATGAATATCCTTGAAAGACGATAGTCCTTTCAGGAATATCCTTAAAGGACGAAAGTCTTTTTCATGAGTATCCTTAAAGGACGATAGTCCTTTTCATGAATATCCTTGAAAGACGATAGTCCTTTCAGGAATATCTTTAAAGGACGAAAGTCTTTTTCATGAGTATCCTTAAAGGACGATAGTCCTTTTCAGGAGTATCCTTAAAGGACGAGAGTCCTTTTCAGGAGTATGCTTGAAGGATGAAAGTCCATTTAAGGAATATCCTTAAAGGACGATAGTCATTTTCAGGAGTATCCTTGAAGGACGAAAGTCCTTTTCAGGAATATCCTCGAAGGACGATAGTCCTTTTCAGGAGTATCCTCAAAGGACGATAGTCCTTTTCAGGAGTATCCTTAAAGGACGAGAGTCCTTTTCAGGAGTATCCTTGAAGGATGAAAGTCCATTTAAGGAATATCCTTAAAGGACGATTGTCCTTTTCAGGAGTATCCTTGAAGGACGAAAGTCCTTTCCAGGAATATCCTCGAAGGACGATAGTCTTTTTCAGGAGTATCCTTGAAGGACGATAGTCCTTTTCAGGAATATCCTTAAAGGAAGACAGTCCTTTTCAGGAGTATCCTTAAAGGACGAAAGTCCTTTTCAGGAGTATCCTTAAAGGACGATAGTCTTTTTCAGGAGTATCCTTAAAGGACGATAGTACTTTTCAGGAATATCCTTAAAGGACGATAGTACTTTTCAGGAGTATCCTTGAAGGGCGATAGTCCTTTTCAGGAATATCCTTAAAGGAAGACAGTCCTTTTCAGGAGTATCCTTAAAGGACGAAAGTCCTTTTCAGGAGTATCCTTAAAGGACGATAGTCTTTTTCAGGAGTATCCTTAAAGGACGATAGTCTTTTTCAGGAGTATCCTTAAAGGACGATAGTACTTTTCAGGAGTATCCTTGAAGGACGATAGTCCTTTTCAGGAATATCCTTAATGGAAGACAGTCCTTTTCAGGAGTATCCTTAAAGGACGAAAGTCCTTTTCAGGAGTATCCTTAAAGGATGATAGTCTTTTTCAGGAGTATCCTTAAAGGACGATAGTACTTTTCAGGAGTATCCTTGAAGGACGATAGTCCTTTTCAGGAATATCCTTAATGGAAGACAGTCCTTTTCAGGAGTATCCTTAAAGGACGATAGTCTTTTTCAGGAGTATCCTTAAAGGACGATAGTCTTTTTCAGGAGTATCCTTAAAGGACGATAGTACTTTTCAGGAGTATCCTTGAAGGACGATAGTCCTTTTCAGGAATATCCTTAAAGGAAGACAGTCCTTTTCAGGAATATCCTTGAAGGACGAAAGTCCTTTCCAGGAATATCCTCGAAGGACGATAGTCTTTTTCAGGAGTATCCTTAAATGACGAAGGTCCTTTTCAGGAGTATCCTTGAAGGACGATAGTCCTTTCAGGAATATCCTTAAAGGACGAAAGTCTTTTTCATGAGTATCCTAAAAGGACGAAAGTCATTTTCAGGAGTATCCTTAAAAGACAAAAGTCATTTTCAGGAACATCCTCGAAGGACGATAGTCCTTTTCATGAGTATCCTTGAAGGACGAAAGTCATTTTTAGGAGTATCCTTAATGGACGAGAGTCTCTTTCAGGAGTATCCTTTAAGGACGATAGTCCTTTTCAGGAATATCCTCGAAGGACGATAGTCTTTTTCATGAATATCCTTGAGGGACGATAGTCCTTTTCAGGAGTATCCTTAAATGACGAAGGTCCTTTTCAGGAGTATCCTTGAAGGACGAAAGTCATTTTCAGGAGTATCCTTAATGGACGAGAGTCCCTTTCAGGAATATCCTTAATGGACGAAAGTCCCTTTCAGGAGTATCCTTAAATGACGAAGGTCCTTTTGAGGAGTATCCTTGAAGGACGAAAGTCCTTATTAGGAGTATCCTTAAAGAACGATAGTCCTTTCAGGAATATCCTTAAAGGTCGATAGACTTTTTCAGGAGTATCCTCAAAGGACGATAGTCCTTTTCAGGAGTATCCTTAAAGGACGCCAATCCTTTTTAGGAATATCCTTGAAGGACGATAGTCCTTTTAGGAATATCTTTAAAGGACGAAAGTCTTTTTCATGAGTATCCTTAAAGGACGAAAGTCATTTTCAGGAGTATCTCTAAAGGACAAAAGTCCTTTTCATGAATATCCTTGAAAGACGATAGTCCTTTCAGGAATATCTTTAAAGGACGAAAGTCTTTTTCATGAGTATCCTTAAAGGACGATAGTCCTTTTCAGGAGTATCCTTAAAGGACGAGAGTCCTTTTCAGGAGTATGCTTGAAGGATGAAAGTCCATTTAAGGAATATCCTTGAAGGACGATAGTCATTTTCAGGAGTATCCTTGAAGGACGAAAGTCCTTTTCAGGAATATCCTCGAAGGACGATAGTCCTTTTCAGGAGTATCCTCAAAGGACGATAGTCCTTTTCAGGAGTATCCTTAAAGGACGAGAGTCCCTTTCAGGAGTATCCTTAATGGACGAGAGTCCCTTTCATGAATATCCTTGAGGGACGATAGTCCTTTTCAGGAGTATCCTTAATTGACGAAGGTCCTTTTCAGGAGTATCCTTGAAGGACGATAGTCCTTTCAGGAATATCCTTAAAGGACCAAAGTCTTTTTCATGAGTATCCTTAAAGGACGAAAGTCATTTTCAGGAGTATCCTTAAAAGACAAAAGTCATTTTCAGGAACATCCTCGAAGGACGATAGTCCTTTTCATGAGTATCCTTGAAGGACGAAAGTCATTTTTAGGAGTATCCTTAATGGACGAGAGTCCCTTTCAGGAGTATCCTCAAAGGACGATAGTCCTTTTCAGGAGTATCCTCAAAGGACGCCAATCCTTTTTAGGAATATCCTTGAAGGACGATAGTCCTTTTAGGAATATCTTTAAAGGACGAAAGTCTTTTTCATGAGTATCCTTAAAGGACGAAAGTCATTTTTAGGAGTATCTCTAAAGGACAAAAGTCATTTTCAGGAACATCCTCGAAGGACGATATTCCTTTTCATGAATATCCTTGAAAGACGATAGTCCTTTCAGGAATATCCTTAAAGGACGAAAGTCTTTTTCATGAGTATCCTTAAAGGACGATAGTCCTTTTCATGAATATCCTTGAAAGACGATAGTCCTTTCAGGAATATCTTTAAAGGACGAAAGTCTTTTTCATGAGTATCCTTAAAGGACGATAGTCCTTTTCAGGAGTATCCTTAAAGGACGAGAGTCCTTTTCAGGAGTATGCTTGAAGGATGAAAGTCCATTTAAGGAATATCCTTAAAGGACGATAGTCATTTTCAGGAGTATCCTTGAAGGACGAAAGTCCTTTTCAGGAATATCCTCGAAGGACGATAGTCCTTTTCAGGAGTATCCTCAAAGGACGATAGTCCTTTTCAGGAGTATCCTTAAAGGACGAGAGTCCTTTTCAGGAGTATCCTTGAAGGATGAAAGTCCATTTAAGGAATATCCTTAAAGGACGATTGTCCTTTTCAGGAGTATCCTTGAAGGACGAAAGTCCTTTCCAGGAATATCCTCGAAGGACGATAGTCTTTTTCAGGAGTATCCTTGAAGGACGATAGTCCTTTTCAGGAATATCCTTAAAGGAAGACAGTCCTTTTCAGGAGTATCCTTAAAGGACGAAAGTCCTTTTCAGGAGTATCCTTAAAGGACGATAGTCTTTTTCAGGAGTATCCTTAAAGGACGATAGTACTTTTCAGGAATATCCTTAAAGGACGATAGTACTTTTCAGGAGTATCCTTGAAGGGCGATAGTCCTTTTCAGGAATATCCTTAAAGGAAGACAGTCCTTTTCAGGAGTATCCTTAAAGGACGAAAGTCCTTTTCAGGAGTATCCTTAAAGGACGATAGTCTTTTTCAGGAGTATCCTTAAAGGACGATAGTCTTTTTCAGGAGTATCCTTAAAGGACGATAGTACTTTTCAGGAGTATCCTTGAAGGACGATAGTCCTTTTCAGGAATATCCTTAATGGAAGACAGTCCTTTTCAGGAGTATCCTTAAAGGACGAAAGTCCTTTTCAGGAGTATCCTTAAAGGATGATAGTCTTTTTCAGGAGTATCCTTAAAGGACGATAGTACTTTTCAGGAGTATCCTTGAAGGACGATAGTCCTTTTCAGGAATATCCTTAATGGAAGACAGTCCTTTTCAGGAGTATCCTTAAAGGACGATAGTCTTTTTCAGGAGTATCCTTAAAGGACGATAGTCTTTTTCAGGAGTATCCTTAAAGGACGATAGTACTTTTCAGGAGTATCCTTGAAGGACGATAGTCCTTTTCAGGAATATCCTTAAAGGAAGACAGTCCTTTTCAGGAATATCCTTGAAGGACGAAAGTCCTTTCCAGGAATATCCTCGAAGGACGATAGTCTTTTTCAGGAGTATCCTTGAAGGACGATAGTCCTTTTCAGGAATATCCTTAAAGGAAGACAGTCCTTTTCAGGAGTATCCTTAAAGGACGAAAGTCCTTTTCAGGAGTATCCTTAAAGGACGATAGTCTTTTTCAGGAGTATCCTTAAAGGACGATAGTACTTTTCAGGAATATCCTTAAAGGACGATAGTACTTTTCAGGAGTATCCTTGAAGGGCGATAGTCCTTTTCAGGAATATCCTTAAAGGAAGACAGTCCTTTTCAGGAGTATCCTTAAAGGACGAAAGTCCTTTTCAGGAGTATCCTTAAAGGACGATAGTCTTTTTCAGGAGTATCCTTAAAGAACGATAGTACTTTTCAGGAGTATCCTTGAAGGACGATAGTCCTTTTCAGGAATATCCTTAAAGGAAGACAGTCCTTTTCAGGAGTATCCTTAAAGGACGAAAGTCCTTTTCAGGAGTATCCTTAAAGGACGATAGTCTTTTTCAGGAGTATCCTTAAAGGACGATAGTCCTTTTCTGGAATATCCTTAAAGGAAGACAGTCCTTTTCAGGAGTATCCTTAAAGGACGAAAGTCTTTTTCAGGAGTATCCTTGAAGGGCGACAGTCCTTTCAGGAGTATCCTTAAAGGACGATAGTCTTTTTCAGGAGTATCCTTAAAGGACGATAGTCCTTTTCAGGAGTATCCTTAAAGGATGAAAGTTCTTGGTATCCGTATTAGTAGACAAAGGTTATACGAGCTATATGAGGAAAAATCTGTGAATTATAGCTTAGATTTTATAAACTATGTAAAAAACTATTCTAAGATTTTTAAAAAGGTTTGTGCCCAGGCCAAAAAATTATACTTACAGAAAAAATAATAAATGCCACAAATGTTGTCAAAGAAACTTGGAACATAATTAAATTTGAAACTAATAAAAATGTCTCTCATATAAAAGAACCTAAACTAATAGTTAATAACAGTGTAATTACAGACCAACTACAGATATCAAATGTATTTCAGGAATATTTCTCCAAAATTCCTATATTAATTACTTCGCCACTTAATTCTTGCTCAGAGACTGCTAGAAATATAATAGAAAATAATGTACCTCATTATAATAGATGTTTTGATTTTAGACAAATCAGCCCGGTTGATATTATTTAGAGTTTTAAATTGCTACAGAAAAAGAAAACTTGTGATCTGTGGGGTCATTCGGTTAAGGTGTATTCTGTCATTATGGATCTGATTGCACCTGACCTGACCATTATTTTTAATCATTGTATAGAATGTGGTGAGTTTCCTGATCAGATGAAATGCAGCAAAATTATCCCATTATTTAAATCTGGTAGTAACACTGACCCAGCTAATTATCGTCCAATCTCGGTACTACCAGCAATTAGCAAAATATTTGAAAAACTTATTCTAAATCAACTACTAGCACATTTTAGTCAATATAATATCTTTAATAAACAACAGTTTGGATTTTTAAAGGGTCGATCAACAACCGATGCTGGAGTTGATCTTATGAAATTTATATTTGGGGCCTGGGAGGAAGCAAAGGATGCTCTGGGTGTTTTTTGCGATCTCTCTAAGGCATTCGACTGCGTCCACCACGAAACTCTGATCATGAAGCTGAAGCATTACGGTTTGGGTGATAGGGCACTTGATCTGCTTGTTTGCTACCTGAAGGGAAGGGTCCAAACAGTAGAAATTGGCGGAGCAAGATCTAGTGGCAGCTCGGCTGTTATGGGTGTCCCGCAGGGTTCGATTCTTGGACCCTTCCTTTTCTTGGTATATATTAATGATTTACCATATTTGACTCAGGGCCGTTGCCACATGGTGTTGTTTGCGGACGACACCTCTATATTATTTAAAGTTAACCGGGGAAAGGACGAATCGGCATCAGTAAATGAGGTTATTTCGGACGTGGAGCACTGGTTTAGAGTAAATAATCTTGCTTTTAATTCTAATAAAACGAAATGTGTGAGATTTACATTGCCCAATGTTAGAAATTCTAGTACTAACATTGTAATCAATAGTGTGGCATTGGATATTGTTGAGTCCACAGCCTTCCTAGGTATCACAATAGACTCAAAATTACAGTTCGGGGGGCACATTGGTGGTCTAGCGAAGAGGCTAAGTTCTACTGCCTACGCAGTAAAAAAAATTAGACACCTGACTGACGTGGACACAGCGAGACTTGTGTATTTTAGTTACTTTCATAGCGTCATGTCATACGGACTTCTTTTGTGGGGCAATTCTGCCGATATTAATTCAGTATTTGTGCTGCAGAAGAGGGCCATTCGCTCGATCTACCGTATGGGCCCTCGTGAGTCTTTGAGAAATGTGTTTAAGACAATAAATATACTGACTGTGGCTTCTCAATATATATATGATAACTTGGTCTATGTTAAAAAAAATATAAATGATTACAAGCTTGTAAGAGACATGCATGATTGTAACACACGTAATAAAAATAAATTGTATTATAGTGGCTCTAGACTAAAAAGAATAAACAATTCGTTTATGGGCCTGGGCATAAAAATGTATAACAAACTGCCAGAGTCTCTAAAGTCCTTACCTCTAGATAAATTTAAAGTTTGCACTAAAGCGACGTTGATCGAGAAGGGCTACTACAAAGTGAAAGACTTTATAAATGATGTTATGTGACGTTTCATTTTTGCGTGGTCATGGCTTCCCGTTCCAGTTCTTATTGGGACTCCCTTAAGTTTTTTGTTAAACACTATTTGTTGAATGTGAAGGTTTGATCATGTTCTAATGAATTATTATTAAGTTTAATGTACACATTGTCTGCAGAGTTTCTTGGCACTTCTTCTCTGCAGAGATTTTTTTTACGAAGTGCCATTAGTTTTATTAATTTAATTTGATTTATTTTAATAACTAGTGTATATTAATGACATGTTTTTTTATAAAAAATGTTTTTTTTTTTGACTTTCAATAAGTGATTTTATCCTTATATTGAATAAAAAGATTTTCATTTCATTTCATTTCTTTTCAGGAGTATCCTTGAAGGGCGACAGTCCTTTCAGGAGTATCTTTAAAGGACGATAGTCTTTTTCAGGAGTATCCTTAAAGGACGATAGTCCTTTTCAGGAGTATCCTTAAAGGACGATAGTCCTTTTCAGGAGTTTCTTTAAAGGACGATAGTCTTTTTCAGGAGTATCCTTAAAGGACTAAAGTTCTTTTCAGGAGTATCCTTCAAGGACGATAGTCTTTTTCAGGAGTATCCTTAAAGGACGATAGTCCTTTTCAGGAGTATCTTTAAAGGACGATAGTCTTTTTCAGGAGTATCCTTAAAGGACGAAAGTTCTTTTCAGGAGTATCCTTGAAGGGCGAAAGTTCTTTTCAGGAGTATCCTTCAAGGACAATAGTCTTTTTCAGGAGTATCCTTAAAGGACGATAGTCCTTTTCAGGAGTATCTTTAAAGGACTATCGTCCTTTTCAGGAGTATCTTTAAAGGACGATAGTCTTTTTCAGGAGTATCCTTAAAGGACGAAAGTTCTTTTCAGGAGTATCCTTAAAGGACGAAAGTTCTTTTCAGGAGTATCCTTAAAGGACGAAAGTTCTTTTCAGGAGTATCCTTAAAGGACGATAGTCTTTTTCAGGAGTATCCTTAAAGGACGATAGTCTTTTTCAGGAGTATCCTTAAAGGACGATAGTCCTTTTCAGGAGTATCTTTAAAGGACGATAGTCTTTTTCAGGAGTATCCTTAAAGGACGATAGTCCTTTTCAGGAGTATCTTTAAAGGACGATAGTCTTTTTCAGGAGTATCCTTAAAGGACGAAAGTTCTTTTCAGGAGTATCCTTAAAGGACGAAAGTTCTTTTCAGGAGTATCCTTAAAGGACGATAGTCTTTTTCAGGAGTATCTTTAAAGGACGATAGTCTTTTTCAGGAGTATCCTTAAAGGACGAAAGTTCTTTTCAGGAGTATCCTTAAATGACGAAAGTTCTTTTCAGGAGTATCCTTAAAGGACGAAAGTCCTTTTCAGGAGTATCCTTGAAGGACGAAAGTCCTTTTCAGGAGTTTCCTTAAAGGACGAAAGTTCTTTTCAGGAGTTTCCTTACAGGACGATAGTCTTTTTCAGGAGTATCCTTAAAGGACGATAGTCCTTTTCAGGAGTATCCTTAAAGGACGATAGTCTTTTTCAGGAGTATCCTTAAAGGACGAAAGTTCTTTTCAGGAGTATCCTTGAAGGCCGACAGTCCTTTCAGGAGTATCCTTAAAAGGACGATAGTCTTTTTCAGGAGTATCCTTAAAGGACGATAGTCTTTTTCAGGAGTATCCTTAAAGGACGAAAGTTCTTTTCAGGAGTATCCTTGAAGGGCGACAGTCCTTTCAGGAGTATCCTTAAAAGGACGATAGTCTTTTTCAGGAGTATTCTTAAAGGACGATAGTCCTTTTCAGGAGTATCCTAATCGTGCTTCAAGGATACTCCTGAAAAAGACTATCGTCCTTTTAAGGATACTCCTGAAAAGAACTTTCGTCCTTCGAGGATATTCCTGAAAAGGACTTTCGTCCTTCAAGGATACTCCTGAAAAGAACTTTCGTCCTTCGAGGATATTCCTGAAAAGGACTTTCGTCCTTTTAGGATATTCCTGAAAAGGACTATCGTCCTTCGAGGATATTCCTGAAAAGGACTTTCGTCCTTCAAGGATACTCCTGAAAAGGACTATCGTCCTTCGAGGATATTCCTGAAAAGGACTTTCGTCCTTTTAGGATATTCCTAAAAAGGACTTTCGTCCTTCAAGGATACTCCTGAAAAGGACTATCGTCCTTCGAGGATATTTCTGAAAAGAACTTTCATTCTTCAATGATACTCCTAAAAAGGACTATCGTCCTTCGAGGATACCCCTGAAAAGGACTGTCGTCCTTGAAGAATATTCTTGAAAGAATTATCGTCCTTCAAGGATACTCCTGAAAAGGACTATCGTCCTTTAAGGATACTCCTGAAAAGGACTCTCGTCCTTTAAGGATACTCCTGAACAGGACTATCGTCCTTCAAGAATATTCTTGAAAGAATTATCGTCCTTCAAGGATACTCCTGAAAAGGACTGTCGTCCTTCAAGGATACTCCTGAAAGGGACTCTCGTCCTTCAAGAATTTTCTTGAAAGAATTATCGTCCTTCAAGGATACTCCTGAAAGGGACTATCAGCCTTCAAGGTTACTCCTGAAAGGGACTCTCGTCCTTTAAGGATACTCCTGAACAGGACTATCGTCCTTCAAGAATATTCTTGAAAGAATTATCGTCCTTCAAGGATACTCCTGAAAAGGACTGTCGTCCTTCAAGGATACTCCTGAAAGGGACTCTCGTCCTTCAAGAATTTTCTTGAAAGAATTATCGTCCTTCAAGGATACTCCTGAAAAGGACTTTAGTCCTTCAAGGATACTCCTGAAAAGGACTGTCGTCCTTTAAGGATACTCCTGAAAAGGACTATCGTGCTTCAAGGATATTCCTGAAAAGGATTATCGTCCTTTA
This sequence comes from Leucoptera coffeella, assembly GCA_030578115.1. NCBI lineage: Eukaryota > Metazoa > Arthropoda > Insecta > Lepidoptera > Lyonetiidae > Leucoptera > Leucoptera coffeella. Next base: position 33,498 of record JAMBLF010001751.1, read on the forward strand.
AGGATATTCCTGAAAAGGACTATCGTCCTTTAAGGATATTCCTAAAAAGGCCAATCGTCCTTTAAGAATATTCTTGAAAGAATTATCGTCCTTCAAGGATACTCCTGAAAAGGACTTTCGTCCTTTAAGGATACTCCTGAAAAGGACTATCGTCCTACAAACGTAGTCCTGAAAAGGACTTTCGTCCTTCAAGCATACTCCTGAACAGGACTATCGACCTTTAAGGATATTCCTGAAAGGAGTATCGTCCTTCAAGGATATTCCTGAAAAGGACTATCGTCCTTTAAGGATATTACTGAAAAGGACTTTCGTCCTTCAAGGATACTCCTAAAAAGGACTTTCGTCCTTTAAGGATACTCCTGAAAAGGATTTTCGTCTTTTAAGGATACTCCTGAAAAGTACATAATTTTTATACAATTTGAAATGTTCAATATCTTCAGATAAAACTGCATGCCGGGATCGGGAACCTTTCTACTAACCTATTCTTCTAACCTCAAAACTCTTCGTTACCATAGCAACCATATCTAACAATATTTCGATTCACAGCATCGCCAACCGAAATGGACATAAAAAAATCATCGAAGATGATGCCACTCCAGTGTCCGATGAACCTCGCACCATCGTTGCCCCTGCTGAAGGGCCGGAGAAGCCCTGATATGGAGAATAGTAACGATTCCTAAGGAATAAGGCTTTCAACAATGGATGGTCGGAAAAAATGAGGAAATATGCTTATATTATATTTGTGTTTACAAGCAATGAATCAGTTTGGATTAGTTTTAAATGTAGATGAAAATGTGGAGGAATAATATGTTTTCAATGAAATATTGGAATAGCAATAAAGCTGTCAACATACTACGTATGTAGCACCTAATAGTAAAGCTACATAGGACTTGGAGATATCTTTTCTCTGAAGTTCTGTCAGTCAAAAAAAGTTAAAAGATTGACAGTATAGGTATACATATTTAATTTGTTATCTGTTGTAATTAATTTTACGATTATGTGTAGATCATATATCAAGTTATACTACAGTAATTGTGAATAAGAATTTATCGAAATTTGCTCAATATTCTTTAACAAAAAAGTTTAAACTTAATAACATTTATTCCGATCATCTATTGAAATTAAGAAAGCCCTACAATACGTATTATATTTATGGCAAAAGGGAAATGAGACGCAGTATGAATTCTCTAGTATTTTAAACAGATTCAATCGCATTTTCGTGCGTTTTTATTCAATCATATGATCAACTATGATCAGGGTTAAAAGTGTTCACAATTTTAAAACGTTTTATTCATGGAGTACGCCTTCATATGTTTTGGTGTTACTGCATGTACTTGTAAGGATAATCCACTTGAAGCTAACTGTGTATCAGGGTTACATTTTTGAGGGACTCTTTATATTCATTTTACAAGAAAACGGGCCTTTCCTCGTATATTTTATAAACAAGCTAAAACGTCGGGTAACAAAGGTAATACTTTGTTTATAAAATATACGCAATAATTCACGTTTTCTTGTAAAATGTATCAGGATTAAGTTTGTACGAATATATACGTAAGGCAGCTATTATTGTATAAATAAATTTCAATTCAATACAAAAATGGAAAAATAAGAGATCACTGAAATAAAATTGTATTTAATATATATTTACATTTGTACGTGTTAGAAAATGAACTATAATTGTATTACTGATTTCTAGTTAATTGGAATAAACAATATCAAATTTTAAAACTAAGCTCTATGGTTTCTAAACAAATGTGGATTGATCAATACTTTACAAACAATGGAACGGTAATCAAATGTATGTTAGAAACATTCCTATGTGATTTTATAATAAACTATTTTGCTATTGCTTTTCGAAGAACAAATATATGTCCAACATGTAATGGTTTTATCAATTACTTAGTTACAATATTGAAAATTTTACTTATTGTCAATTGATTAAAGAGTAACTAAAGTTGTTTTACAGTCTCGGTTGCTATTATGTTTTTATTTACAGTTGTTTTTGTAGATTCGAAATTGGATTATGTATTATTTATTTCCTATTTAAAATATATTTATTGGTTTTTGGTTACGTTTGATTTAATTTGTCAAAACTCTTTTTCAAAGCTCTGTTTAATGTAATAAACATATGGGATTCTAAATGGATCGAAATTTTACGAAATATCAGTTGTTTTGTTATTGTTAAATTAACAGTATTGTGATGTGATTGTAACTACCGATTTTGCGGTTAAAGTTTCATTGAATTTATAAATAAATGCGTTATTGAGAATTTCGTTGTTTTATTTACAATTAAACACACTAGAATAGTGTAAAAAGTCTAGTGATGGTGATTAAAAATATATACCGGAACTTTTTAGATCACTCGAAACTCATTTTTTACCTGATAATCAATATCTAATGTGACAGGTCCAATCATGTCAACGTCTACTGATATTGACTATTTCAGGAAATTGTTTATCCTCGCCGAAACATTTACTCCTGTATATTCAATACCCGTTAATACTGTTTTAATATTTAAACATTAAATAGTCAAGTGTTACACAACATAGAGCGACTCACTATTTGTCACGTAGAGTACTTTACTGGTTGTACTTACATAGAGACATAAGTTACAATGACTATTGTCTATAAAACTTCACGCCATATTGAACAAGGGTGGCGTTAGAGTTACCTATAACCGCCGAGTGTGTATGGATGTTAATGAAGCGGAAGTGGTTTGTCAGATTTGATACAAATTGTGATCTCTGCCGAATATACATACAGCTTACAAAATTTATTTATTAACATTTTATTGGCTTTACAGGATGGGCCCTAATACGACAATATAGAGACAATATCGATATAAAGTATTTGCATTACATGAATGAAATTAAAATGTGTTTTTCATTTACGTACACAATTTAGTCGCTAACGGTGAGGAAAACATCGTGAGGAAGCCTGTCTATCCCTCAGGATAGGTAACAGCCAGTGCCTATATACGACGAAACGGTTCATTCGATATAACGTTGGGTGCTGTCTATCTAGTGAAACGTGGGCTTCGAGTGACCCATACCTAAAATGCCTTCGAAATTTCGGAGATGGACACTCAAGTCTCGGACTACCTTGCCACAATAAAAAGGGAATGTGTATACACAAGTCGTAAAGTGCATGTTGTTGTGAAGTATTTATTAGGACTTCACTTTTTGGCATACATTTATGAACATTTTTTTAAATAAACAAACAAAAAGACAATTTTTTTAAATAATAGTGGATTTTAGGTAAAGAAAACAATCAGTTTCATAATATTGAACGTTTATATTTTATACATTTTCACAGACAAAATTATATAACATTTGTATGGTAATTAATCCTTTAAATCTAATTATACATTTTATAACATATACAAAAGCTTACAGACTGAAATTTAATGTGAAATCCATTATTACCAGGGAGTTGAACGTATATATAGGAGTAGAGTAAATACTATATTATATTGCAACTTTCTATTACTAATCTGTTTAAAAGTAAGTCATAAAAACTATAAAAGAATTCCATACCCTATTTTTTCTGTCGAATATTGAAGAGTAAACTATTTGAATATGTTAAAATTTGTATATTGAAGTGATATACTAAATACACTTGAACTGAATCTGTAATACTTAATGAAGCACATAACATATAACTGCATTAGTTCCAAAATGTTAAAATGGATTTCTTGAATATAAGAAAGTAAATGAAAAGTGTAATAGATTCCGAGATTGAATTACATGTTTATTTTTTGATGCATAATGAGTAAGTTAGTTAAATATTGCAAAGTACAGTAAGGATTTAAATGAATATTCACATTAATCTATAATGGAGTTCCAGAGTTAAAAATCTTCAAAATAAGTAATAAAAAAACGATACATAACATAAAAAAAACTTATATTAAACTTAAAATTACTCATGTACACAAAATTTACATATATTTTTCCTATACTTTAGTTGTTAGTAATGTTATATAACGATGCTATTCTCTTTTTGAAAACGGGGTCACATATAAATTTTTAAAATATTCTTCAGCATATAAAATAACAATTATATGACAAACTTTCTTTTCAATATCTCGGATTAGAGAGCCAATAATATACAAAAAAAAAACTATAAGCATTCTATTAGTAAAACCTATATAAAATGGAATATCAAATTTAACAGTTACTAACACTATACGTGACTATCCTAACGGAAAATGTGGTCCTTTTACTTTGATATATACATACTCGAAACTAATTCTACAATAATTAAATTAAAGCTTACATCTTTACGATATTATGTCCATATTTTTTCAACCATTAACATGTGTCTTACTCTACACTAAATTACAATGAAAAACTTTAATCCTATTTAGGGGCTTCGAACTATTTGGGAATATATACATAAGCTATCATTACTATTAATAGGTGAACAATTTTAAAGAGTATACAAAGATTTTTTTAATATGAGTTTCAACATTTTTATAAGGTATTTTTAAAGAAGTTTTAATAGGAAAATTTGAATAAATATTGGGGCTTTTAATCTGGGTTAAATCTTGGATAAACATAAAATATTTAATTGATAAAATAGCAGCCAAACATCACTTACAATAGTAACTTTTAAAATTTATCAATGATATCGTTTACTCATTTGAACTACGTTTATATTTTCTGCTAATGACACTTATGTTCATTAGTACATATTACAGATAGTAGTCAGTTTGTGACGTTAAATTTTGGAATAATGGATACAATCAGCTTCTAAAAAATACATACATAAGATAAAACATTCCTTTTCATTCAGTAATTTCTGATTAAC
>JAMBLF010001752.1:0-41128 GCA_030578115.1 Leucoptera coffeella
TGATTTTGGTTTTTTCTAAATTCATCCCGAGTCCGATGCGTCGAGAAGCAGCTTTAATTCGGACAGCATTTCCTCCAGATCCTGCAGCGACTCCGTCATCAGGACGATATCATCAGCAAAGCGAAGGTGCGAGATGTATTCCCCATTGATATTTATTCCTCGTTCAACCCAATCCAACATTTTGAAAACATCTTCCAGTGCACTCGGGGTCATCAACAACATCAACAGTTTCGGGGACATAACATCCCCCTGTCTGACACCTCTCTGCAACTGGATAGGTTTCGCGCCGTGGCCTTGGAGTTGAACGGTCATCATGGCGGAATCATAAATATGTCCTCAGCACACTCACGTATCGCCAGTCGACTTGAGATCGCTGGAAGGATTCCATGATCGCCCAGGTCTCGACCGAGTCAAAAAGCTTTCTCATAGTCCCACAAACGCGAGGCAGAGTGGCTGGTTATACTCATTAGTTTTTTGTATAACTTGCCTCATCGTGTGGATGTGGTCTATGGTGCTAAAACCCCCGTCGAAAACCCGGTCTGCTCTGGAGGCTGAAAGCTATCGAGCCTGGCTGAGAGTCTATTGGAGATGACCCTCGAGAACAGCTTATAGATGTGGCTCAGAAGTGGTATCGGCCTGTAGTTCTTCAAGAGGGTTTTATCTCCCTTCTTGAAGAACAGAACAGCCATACCTCTGCCCCAACATTTTGGAGTTCTTCCGGAGAAGATGACACTATTAAAAAAGGTGATTCCATCCTCTCCCGGAGCTTTTTCCCATTTTTAAGCTGTTTTAAGGCCATCTCAATCTCATCCATAGCTATTTCGGGCATGTCCTCTGTGAAGTGGCGTGTTAACGTGGCCCCTTGAATCGGAGGGGTCAGGATCCGGATTTCGGCAGCGCGAGCAGTGTAACTGGCCGTAAAAATCTTCTATCTCAGACAAGATCTCTGGTTTAGAGGTGACCATGTCTTCACGAGCTGTCCTCAACTTCGTCATGTGGCTACGTCCCAGTTTTCGGGCGAATACGCGCAACCCACGGTTTTACTCGATCAACTCTTTTATGAGGAGAGCATTAGCCTTACGTAGGTCACGTCGTATCGCCTTCTTTTTCTGTTTGTTTAGCGTAGCTGTTTGCGAAGGAGATGTCTGTGGTGTTTCTCGTCTTAACCTCATAAGGTCCAAAGTCTCGTCTGAGAGATCCGACTCTCGGTTCCCAGCTCGAGCGCTGCAGAACCGGCTCTCTTCCTCGCCGATTATTTTGCTCACATTTTCGAAGTCCTCGTCAACATTGGTCGCGGTGTGCAGAATGGCAAAGCGGTTCTGGAGTTTCAAACTGGAACTTGGATGAACCAGCAGCCATTTGCAGTCGGTTAGGTCGGAGCGTGGACTTCATCATGCGCATCCTTTCCAGCTTATAATTGATATTCAGGGTGCCTCTAACCATGCGGTATTAAACCTGTTGATCACTGAGACATCCCCTGAATATATGCTTTTTATCCGCATGATGAAGTCGATCTCATTATAGGTGTTTCCGCTGGGACTTATCCAGGTCCACTTCCGTTGGGGCTTTTTCTTATAAAATGAGTTCATAAGATACAGCCCCTGTGATTCAAGAAAGTGGACCAACATGTGTCCCCTAGAATTCCGACTGCCAATGCCGTGTGGCCCCATCCTCGATTCACCACTCTCCCTTTGACCAACTTTTGCGTTGAAGTCCCCCATCACAACGTTGTAGTGAGCGGACGTGGTATAATGTAAGGCCCGTTCGATGTCCTCGTATAGGGCCTCTACATCTTGGTCTGAGTGTGCCGATGTGGGGGTGTACACCTGGATCATTTTGAGTGAGTAGCGATCCGAGAACTTAAGAACGATGTGCGCCACCCTTGTCGACGCACTGGACACTTCCACAACGTTGTTGCTGAGGACTTTGTTGACGACTTGCAGTCTCCTTCCCGGAAGTAGAATAGGTGGCCAGAGCTTAGGGTTAAGCAGTCCTCGCCCCTGTCTTCAGACCTCGCTTAACCCCAAGATATGCCACCTGATCCTGGAAAGTTCTACTTCCAGTTCGGCAAGATGCGAATCCCAGCCGGAGACTGCGTCCGTTGTACGTCGCCACGGTCAGTTGTTTTGGTGACTCGTTTGACGCCTGGGGATTCTTCGCACCCCTGGCACTGTCGCTGCCCCGACCGTCACCGTGGCCAGGACCGACAGTGCCACCAGGAACTCGGGCCATCTATTTAAGTGTTTTCATTACATGGTGGGGGGTATTGCCCTAATCTCCACGCTGGGTTGGAGATCGCAGGGGTAAGGACTTTAGCACAAATGACGCTGCTGCCCGTCATTGGCTTTGTATTTGGTCTCCCTACCCTTTTATGATGGATATACCGCCATCAGTCGGTCACACAATAGAATTTGCTGACCATGACGCACAATCACATTACAATGAATACATCAATTTTATAAAAAAAAAGTTGACGGTGGTAGCCAAAAATATGTGCAATTAAAAATATCATTTAGAATTTTATTTTATACCACCGTAATAAAATATGAATTGGTTATAACTTTTGTTATTTATATTATATTTTTTATATTATTATTTATATAGTTTTATATTATAACCCTCAAAAATATTTATAAAAAATAATGTTTCTAATTTAATTAGTATTTATAATTTTAATTCGATAATATTTAAAAAAAAATTAATTTCATGTTGATAATATACATCTATAATAAATAAATACATGCATCATAATCCGCAAAACATAAATTAATATCATACAACAAATTCATAACGAAAAAATTCCCTCTTCTATCAAAGCCACAACTGAAGAAGTTTGTTTGAGATAGACGTAGAATCTTCGGCCCAAGCCACTGACGTCACCATCCTTCTGTGACCCTGTCTACTAGACCGGGGCAATCGAGCTAGTCTCTGTCCCTGCAAGTCAAACAACCTCACTTGACGGTTGTCATGAAGTATGGCGATGAGACCACTCGAGTTGACAGCTACCCTGTTCACTGACGAATCTGACCTGATAGTCGCTAGGGCTGAACGCATGTTTCTCACGTCCCATATCTTGACCGAGCGGTCGTCTGATCCGGACACCACCTTGTCTTCGCGCGTGAACACCGCTCACGTCACGCTCTCAGTATGTCCTTGGAACACAGATACACTGTGTAGGGGTTCCCGGAAGTCCCACAGCCTGAAGGTTGTGTCCCTAGAAGCCGTCACCACCAGCCTGGACGTGGGATGAGCTGAAACGTGGGTCAGCTCGTGATCGTGACCTGTCAAAACTTGCAAGCAATCCCCAGTTTCCACATCATAGAGGCTGGCCGTCCTATCCCAGGACGCGGTGATGACGTGATCGCCACCCGGCCAATCAGCGGCCACCACCACCCCCGAGTGGCCAGTTAGCTCTGTGAGAGGAGTCCTGAGTACTTCTGGCCTATCACCGCCTTCGCCAAAGCTTTCTTCGCCTCCGTCTAATTCTTCTTCGGATGATTGGCCACGTGGTAAATCCCAATTTACAGCAGCTTGCCAGATATGAGCTGTAGTGTCACCGCTACTAGACAGTGCTATATCCCGAGTTGGATGGAACCTTATAGAATTAACTGAGCTTGAATGACCTGTGTATTGAAAGAGGCATTTGCCCCATTGAATGCTCCAAACACAGGCTGTGTAATCAGCCGATTCAGTACCAAAGACTGGCTGTCCAGGCCTTGCAGACGCCACATCCCAAATACCATCTTTATGTCCAAAGAACTCTTTGACTACCTGACAGTTGAATGTGGGCGCTTTGAAATTAGATACTATTTTACTAGTCTGCACTCGTAACTTGTGACTAGCTTTTACTTTTTGGGAGTTACTTTGTGATAATTTAGTTTTGGATGTTTTCCCCAACCACTTCAGTTTCAATAAATTCAGGATTCTGCTTATCACCAACAAAGCTTTCTCTTTCCAGTTTTTCACTCAAGAAATCAATTTTTTCCTGAAGATTAAGATTTTCAGTATATAGCAAATCAAATTCCTTTTCTATCTGCGAAAACAATTCATGCAATCTAGATCGATACAACGGTGGAATTGAGGTTTCAGACTCCTCCATTTTCATGCAATTAGGCAAGTTTTCGAATGTTTCCGACAAAACTTGAGTTCTACGTTTGCTGGACTTCATTATCACACACTTAATTTACAATTGGGTCACTTCATTCGATTAAAAAACTGAGTTTATTACGAGCTCTGTATTTTGTACAATAATTTCTCAGCTGACAACAATGAAATCGTAATCATTGTTGTCAGCTGAGAAATTATTGTTCAAAAGAATCTTATGCTAATAACGTGCCGTATGTATGCACTGAGCTACATAGTGTTATTAAGCACTTCTTGCTATTGAATTATTTGAGCGCATTCGAGGAAAACGTTTCATGAAAATAAAAAACTATGGTAGTAACTTAATATCACAGCAAAGTTCAGCCAACTCTATGAAATACAAAATGCCATTGAAATCATATTTATACATTGGTATAAAGCGTTCCTTCTGGAACGACGCCATTGCTTTTACGTATGTAAATAATAGTTTAGGATCCACTGTGTTCTACAGGTAAAGAGGAAGCTTACTACCTGGGACGGTGTTCGTCCAGGCTAATGGCCTGACTTGGAAATTTCTATATATCTTGCATACACACCACCATCCATCCACGTCTCTAAGTCCTCAAAGGGATAGGCAGAGACTATGATTTACCACCTGGAATCACATACACACATACATGTTCTTCTGTTCTCATTTTAGTTGCGCGTTCTAGGATAGCAATTTCGGTGCTGGCGTCATCTGTGGTATTAATGCTAAACTAATTGCTATTTAATTTTCTCTCTGTGTCCTAGAGGTCGCCACAATGGCAAATGTTGACTTGAATTGCCGGGAGAGTTCTTCACGGGTGTGAGAGATGTAACGTATAGTATATAAGTAACCTACATACATACATACACATCACGCCTGATTGAGGGGTAGGCAGAGATCACGGATCCCCATTTGTCCCGATCTTGACAGATCACTTTCGCTTCATTGACACTCATACATCTTCACATATACATTCGGCTGTTATAGGTACTCCTAACGTCACCCTTTTTCAATATAGCGTCTATCTGACTGTCATATGTCTTATTATATAAAACATATATGTGTATTTCTAGTTTTTCGAGACTCCCGGCAAAAAGTTTGCTTTTACCTTCATATCTGACTTATCACATGACGACAACAATCCTCTCTCGATGGCTGATGATGACATTCTGGATTTCCTCAACTACCTTCGGACGTCACCATTCTTCAAGAATACCGTGATTTTCCTGTTCGGGGACCACGGGGCTCGGTAAAGATTTATTTATTTAATTCTGAAATGTACGTCACCCTAACAGGTAACTTTTCGGTGACGTTCTAATTATAAGGTATCGAACAATGTATACTTCAAAAAAACATTAATTACTATATATAAATATATAAAATAAAATTTAAAAAAAAAAGTATAACAATGACAAATACACACGCACCTTTACCTCGTAGCTCAGGTAGTGCAAGGCGACCACGAACCAAATATAAAGAGGACCCGGCGTAAGGAGCGGTCCCCGTTACGCGGTGCGGAGTCCAAATGGCGTGTTTTAATTGGTGCGGAGTCAAGTAAAATGTGTAGTAGAAAGAACATACCTAATTTGATTGGCCGATGCCGCGTTTTAATTGGTTGTAATATCTCCCCTCCATCCCGCGTACCTCGTTTCACCCCGCGTAATGCCACGCTAGTTTCCATAAAAATATTGCGTAAGGCCCACTCCTCTTGTTAATTACTCCATGAAAACCCTTGAAAACTCGGGTATGGATCACGCGAACAGGTCAAGCCGTTCGCTGAGCGCGTTCTTGATATGTGGTACCTTCAAAATGCACTATAGTAGTATTTCTATACGTCAACTTGGTCCGTCGTGATGGATATTAAGTGACTAAAGCCCATCACAAAAATTGGTGCATTCTCAACCATATACCCCAAAAGCATAGCACGGGCGTCAATGGTTTTGACGACCTCCGTGGTGCGATTAGTTAAACACCTGAACGCTAATCGTGAGGTCCCGGGTTCGATTCCCGGTGGAGGCAGAGTTAAGAACTACGCTTTTCAACTGCTTTCCAGTCTGGTCGTTGATTATATATTCTATATATATGTATTTATCTATATATAATAAGTATATATTTCTTAAATATACGTTGACTAGTACCCTTAACACAAATCTTAAATGAACTTACCAAGGGGCTAGTTCAATTGGTGTAATAAAGTCCTAAAATTATTATTATTAAAGCATACAAAAAATTTGGAACAATATTACACCAATTGATGACCTCATTAAAACTTGTGTTAAGGGTACTAGTTACTGTAGAATGTTTATGATAATGATATCTGTATTGTGCGTTCATTTATTATTCACGGCATTATATACGGTTTGCAAAGAACGAGTTTTTTGTCAACAATTTTTTTTACAACATCTCGTATTTTAAAAAGCAGAGCTAGAAAAATTGTGGTTCAAGTATATAAACATTTCGAGGATGAAAAGAAAAAGTGTCAGATATGTTGGAAAAATTTGTTAGATCACGGGAAGGGTACAAAAATATGATTAAACAATTTATATTAAAATTATATGATTTAATCACGATTAAACATATTGTAATTTTGACGATCTCCGTGGCGCGATTGGTTGAGCACCTGAACGCCAATCGTGAGGTTCAAAAGATTCCCGGTGGAGACAAAGTTAAGAACTACGCTTTTCTTCTGCTTTCCAGTCTTATTGTACATTATATACAGGGTTACAAGAAAAGTCAACCTAGATCCGTTAAGGGCTTGAAGTACACATCATTTCTGAATGAACCCTCCATCCTAAACTTAACCGTTTTCAAGATTTTCGAGTTTTAATTTTTTTATGAAAATGCCCAATTTTTTGGCTATTGAATTGAATATATTGAATTTTTTTGACTCTTATGATTATTTTTTTAAATTTTTTTACATAAATAAAGAGATGCTTCATGACCTCAATGACTAAAATTGCACGTAAGTTAACTAAATAGGTCGTTATAGACGATCAAAACTTAAGAAAATAAGTACAAATTATCAAAAAATATTTTTCTTTTCTGTATATCGCAAAAAAATATTATGGCACTTGCTCTGCAGATGTGCCTTAAAACATTTACATTTTATCAGCTATCTAACGAGGTATAACAACCTAGGGTTGTATTTAAACTCATAGATAAAAACATACTTAAAAAGGTTCTATTAGTAGCTATTGTCCTTCAAGTTAATCCGGTGCGTGTGAGCGAGACAACTTACGATTTATGCAGGTGAGAGTGAGAAAAATAATGTGCAAAAACAAGTTTGGGGATACAACATGCCCATTGTTTTGTATTTGGTCGTTTGTTTGCATGCCATCCATTTAAGTCTGCTCATGCGATTCGTCCATGGTAGATGTGAATTATTGTGCTTTCGGATTCCCACACGACTTGGCTTTGTTTCTGGACTGATTTTTCTAACTGTGACTACTGTGCTTGTTTACTGGACTCCGATTTGTGCTTGTGATACTGGAGTGTTGAATATGGCAACATACTCAAACGAAGAATAAGCGAATATGCTTATCTGCTACGGACTGAGGACATGCGACGCTATCCCGACAGTCGAGAACCTGATGTAAGCGTTTTCGACGGAATTTAGCGACAACTTCGTGAAACTGGCTCTGTTTCGCGACGACGTACGGACTTAGGAAGACCACAAGATAATTAATGCTGCTAACGACATAAGAAGAAGATTAACCACTGGTGTAGTGAAACGTGGACTACGTGAAAGAATGAGAAAATGTGTGCGTAATAGAGGTGGAAACGTTGAACATGAACTATAAAAATTTATTTGAAAACATTAGGTGAATAAATGTCTTATTGTTTCATTTAGCTTACTACAATCACCAATCGCTATTTATCTGTATGCCAACTATGAGGTGAGCGTGAGTGACTTCGTATGCGAACCAGCGTTAATAACGCACCGATTACGTTATTTTCCAAACAAAAGCCAGTAACTAGTCACTTACGCTCAACTAATGGTTGGCGTACGGTCATTATTTGTACGATCGACGATCTGAACAAAAAAATGCTATTAGAGTACCCGCCACATACGGTGGCAGTAGCCAAACTTGGAACTAAATTTGACGTTTCCGCAATTGCGTGTTATTTTGTATGAAAGGTAAATTTAGTATTACCAGCGTTGTGTTTTTTGCCCACTCTTTGTAATTTTTATGTTTGTTAAGGGTGATTATAATAAATTGATTTCCGGAGTTTCTTGTTAGTTCTTCTCCAAGCTAGGGTCTCCGCTAATCTAACCTCGGTAAAAAATATGTAAAGACAATGCTCAGTGCCATGTTTGAAATAGTTTTTTTAATTTATACTTAGATCATAAGATAACATTCAAAGAGAGCTTGTGATAGGGCCTATTTTAAATAAACATATTTTGACTTAGATATATTAATTTGTTTTATTTGAGTTTATAGCTCTGCAACCAAAGATCGTTACAAATGAAACCTCAATATAATGTATCGAGCCGTATGGCACAGTGAGTGCTAGTTTTGGCGTGTTTACTGGCAACACTGGATTACGCGACTGTGGCGACGCCTCCAACTGCCACCGTATGTGGCGGGTACTCTAAAACTGAATGATCTCCTAAGTCAGGTTAGCGGGACATCGATGGATGCAAGAAGGTTGTACCTAGCCGAGGGAGGCCTATGTTCAGTAGTGGAAGCCAGTAGGCTGAAATGATGATGCTGAAGTAAAGTCAAATTAATTAGATTAAATTAGCGCTATTTATTCTGACTGCCATGTTTAGAAACTAAGTTTCACCTTTAAGGTTAATAAATACCCTAGCGTGTTATACCTTGTTGGATAGCTAATATAATGTAGATGTATTGTTTAAGTACACCTGCAGAGCAAGTGTCATAATATTTTTTTGCGATATACAGAAAAGAAAAATATTTTTTATAATTTGTACTTATTTTCTTAAGTTTGGATCGTCTACAAAGACCTATTTAGTTAACTTATCATTAAGCGTCTCATTATTTATGTAAAAAACCAAAAAAATAATCATAAGAGTCAAAAACATTCAATATATTCAATTCAATAGCCGAAAAATTGGACATTTTCATAAATAATCAAAACTTGAAAATCTTGAAAACGGTTAAGTTTAGGATGGGGGGTTCCATAGTAAAATCATTCAGAAATGATGTGTACTACACGCCCTTAACGGATCTAGGTTGACTTTTCCTGTAACTCTGTATATTTATTTATTTATTAAGGAAACAAAACAGATATGAACACATGAAAATAAATACATAAAAACAATGATACATAGGAAAATAAATGCGCTCATTTCTATAAATATGTCCCACAGAGAACATAAAATGATAAAGTGAAAAATCTGGACCGAAATAACAAATGACAAAATTGGAAATTTGACGCAAAGTTGTACAAATTTTTAAGAAAATTAATGAAAATAAATATATATGCTATATATGTATTTATCTATATATAATATGTATATATTTCTTAAATACATATATAGCATATATATTTATTTTCATAAATTTTCTTAAAAATTTGTACAACTTTGCGTCAAATTTCCAATTTTGTCATTTGTTATTTCACAAGTCTTAAATGAACTTAGCCAGGGGCTAGTTCATTTGGTGTAATAATGTCCTAAATATTATTATATTATTATTATTATACGTTAATACTTTTTTGCGACCTCATTTTGATATATTTGCAAACGGCAAGCGCGCATTCATCCAACCTAAAATAGATAGATATATACTTATATATAAGTAACAATAATCAACCAAAACAGGGCAGCCAGGTTTTAAACTTGTGTTTATATAAATGTCAGATATGGAGCGGCCAGAGCGACAAAGTATGGAAGGCTTGAAGAGAGAAACCCTTTCATGGCGATCACGTTGCCAGCGACGCTCATGAAGAGACACCCCGAATACCTGGACAATCTTAAAATCAATTCAAGGGTAAGCATTCATACACAGGGTAGGCAGGGATCATGGATCCCCATTTGTCCCGATCCTGACAGACTACTTTCTCTTCAATGACGCTCATGCACACTAGGCGGTTATAGGTACTGCTAACGTCACCTTTTTTCAATATAGCACTTATCTGACTCATTGAGGCGGCCCCTACGTGTGCATCTGGATTGAGGGCCCATTTTTCAAATATTGGACAATCGAAATGAAACTCACAGGGCATTTAGTAAAGAATTAGTAAAAACTATAGCATCTATTCTTAAATTTCTTAAACTTGAAACAAAAAAGTTATTGTCAAAAAACTGTGGCCCTCAATCCAGATGCCAGCATTTTCTAGATCTCGGAAAGTACGAATCCTAGGATAATGCTGTTTATTCGAGGATTTAGTAAAGAATTTCTTAAATAAATTAAGAAAATCTCAAATCTCAAAAATGCGTTAAATATAGGTTTAGGGTGATTTTGCTATGGCCCTCAGTTCAGAGCTCGCTGACTTTTGGAATCATCAAAAAATGAACATTTCTATACAAAAAGACTAATGTAACTTATATTATCTTGAAGCTCCATGGCTCAATGAATTAGTAATGAAGAAATAACGATACAAAAGCGAATAGTTTAAGAGAAAATGAAATTTGAATTTTCATCTGACGTACAAACTGAGAGCCCTAAACTTTCGGCGATATTGACTAAACTAAGACATCTACACTAGCGTACATAAGGATGACTAATTTTACTAATTTTTTACTAAATCCGTGCAATATTTACATGCCTCTAAATATCACACTTTAAGAGGAAAATGATTTTGATTATTTATATAGGAGAAAATTCTGTAGGGTGACTATGTTATGCAAAATATAAGTATTACTAAAAGTTTATTAAATTATTAAACAATATTTACAAGAGGTAATAAATCAAAATAATATCTAGATAAATAAAGTTGAAAATAGACTGATAAATATAAAATAAAATCTTAAAGCTAAATATATTTACAAATAAAATATATCTGCCAAATCACTGGCAGTGGCAGGAAGTGTCCCAAGAAGGCTGGTGGCATTTCCCCGTTGCACAGCTATGCTGATGCGCTGGGCGAAATACGCACCGGCCCTTGAGTCCCCGCTGGCCTCCACCAAACGGGAAGCGACCTCCTGTACAAAAGACTTCGTACTCGGACCCCACGGGCCCAGGGTCTCCACAGCAAAAGGTACAAAGTGATACTCAGTAGTAACACCGCTGTACTTTCGCTGCTTCAACGCCTCCGCACCCGAAGCCGCGTCACCCGCCCTCGTAGCCGAACCGGAAAGATGAGAAGGCGCCAGAGTATCGACGCAGGTGGCATCCCAAACCAACGCCCTCCCATCCTTCCAAGGAACCAATGTCATCCCATCAGGCCTCTTGCCATCATCCCTGAGGATGCCCACCGGCTCCAGAACCGCTGGAACGCTTATGGTGGCAAGAGCCCGGCGGATGACATCATTCAACCCAGCATGCCGAGGGAGGCGCCCGGCGCTCTTCTGGCACGATAGCCCGTGGTATCCCAGCTGATCCACCCACTTCCTACAACGACAGTGATGTGGCACATAGATCTTAGCGCCTAACCGCAACCCCACGCATACAGAGAACGACGTCCTGTCAAGAAGAGTGCCCGTGTGAACAGAAGGACACGCTTTTAACCAGTGCCCTGACTCCGGTTCAGCGACCGCCAACAAGCGGGCTCTCTCTGTAGGCAAAAGAGCAGAATTAAGTAGGTTTGTATGAACCTGCCTACAGAGAGCGTCATCCCATTGACGCTGCGAAACCAAAGAGTCGGGCAAACCAGACCCATCACCAGCCATTCTAAGCCAGACTTTTTTGGCTTCTTCCACCTCAGCGACCCCCGATGCTCCGGTAGAATTACTCAAAATTTGAGCAAACAAGTTGGCCACACTATGTGAAGAAGACAAAAAAGCTGGCAAAGCCACACTTGATGCACTACGTATGCCTAAACCTCCAAATCTAATAGGTAAGGAGGCTTGAATCCAAGAATGATCCTCAATTGGACAATTCAGAATTTCGCATAATGTTTGCCTAATTAAATTATCCAATTGAGCTAAATGAGATGGGTGTTTCCAAAGGTTAGTGCATCTTAAGTAATAAATAAATTTTGGAATAAATAAACAATATTTGATAATGACATATGCTAAATGAGGATTCATGTTGCCTAAAAGATGAGATGTTTCTTTAAATTTTGTAACGACGTTGGAAATGAATTGTTCTATGGAAGCGTCATTGATTGGAGCCCCTAGGAGGAAAAGAAAACCGTCATCTATTACTTTAATGCCCGGTGTCACATTTTCAAATTTAGCTAATATTTCTTGTTTTTTATTAAAACTTAAAGTGTTGTCTAAATAAATTTCACATTTAGAAAAATTGAGCTCTAAACCGATTGATTGAAATTTTGAAATAATATATATCAAATCTTGAATAACGGTTTCTGCATCTCCTCCTAAGGTTCCATCATCCAAATACCAAATGTTCAATTTTGATTTTAGATTTTGAATGTGTGGATGAATTGCCAAACTAAAAATGGCTGGCCCAAGAGGATCACCTTGCTGGCAGCCCATACTCGATAGAAGATGGTTTTGTTTGTACATCAAAGCTGATGGACTGCTATAGCTTTGATGAAGATACGGATATAAAGCTGGTAATTTGTCATGAATTTCAGTCAACAAGGCGGTCCTATCGACGGAGTTAAAAGCGTTCTTCACGTCAACCTTAAGCAAGACCTCGCCCGCCCCGGCCGCGACAAAAGACCTAGCCGCGTGGACAGCCGCCTCACATCCGCCTTTGGTCCCAAAACCCAGCTGGACCGGCGCAAACAAATGTGAAAGTTCCGTTGAGACCTTTCTGCAACTGATTTTGGACACCAAACGACGAAGAGTGCTCCCCACGGCAATTGGCCTGATGCCGCCACCTTTCTTCCTTAGGGCGCACAAATTGGCGCCGAACAAAACCTCTCGAACATCCTTGCACACATTCCCTGCGAGCATCAGATTCACGAGCCGCGTTAATTCCTCCAAGAAGGCCCTTCCAGCATCACCTACAGTCCCGCCCACCAAATCCTTCAGATGCTGTGGTGTCAAGCCGTCCAAACCCCCAGCTGATCCACTCTTGAAGGACATTATCGCGGCCAACACATCATCCACCGAGGCGGTCAGCGCAGGAGTCGCCGCGCCCCCCGGAGGTGGCGCCGTACAGGCAGCCCCGGCCGGGTGCTTCGACTCCAACGCCTCCAAGGTCCGAGGGCAATCAGGGGCAATGGCATCACTTGAGAATAGGAGTTGAGCCGCACCTTTCACATCGCCAGCTCCTATTTTCTCAGTAACTTTGTTGAGTAAATAATTTTTGCTATTGCTCCTTTTTAAATTGTTTCTTTCAATTTGAAATTTTTCTGAATGGAAATTTTTACATCTATTTTTAATTTTTTGTGTGAAAGAGTTGTTAGGTGCTGAAACTGTGTCTAACCCCTCCCCTGTGCCTAAAATTTTATAAACAAAGCCAAACATTTTTTCCCAACATTCAACATTATTGAAACCGACCACGTTCCCCACAATGGCAGCCAGGGATCTCGCCACAGAGATGCGGGCCCCCCGAGGAACTCTCTTGGCCACGGGCACATTGGCCTTCCAATGCGCCACTCTAGTCCAGAGTGCCTCGGAGGTCCCGACACCGATGTCGTTCACAACCGGTTGTGATAAAAATACAACATTTTTGTGGCATTTTGAATGATGAATATTGAGACCCCTGGTGCCCTTGAAAGAGCGTGGTGGTCCGCATTGAGGGCAAATCAAGCGCGATGATGCCAAAAGCCCCTGCGACGACGCATCCCCGTATGCATCCGGCGGCAGGCTACTCATACAATCATATATTTACAAAATACAGTTATAAAAAATTACCTTAAATAGTCCAAGCACCACATGATCAACATATAAACACTTACACCTTAAAATATCACAAAAACATATAAAAATATAAACAATATGTACAAAATGTTCGTTTGTGTGCAGACAGCTGCGCCGCTTTTCGCCGTCGTCCTGGGCGACCGCCTCCTAGGGCCAATAGAAATGCTTTCTGGGTTCGTTTCTATGGAAAATTTTCTATTGTTCAGTCCAGATTGTGTCAAAAATATATTTGTATTTATAAAACACCAAATATGTAAATATAAAAAAGTATTCGACGTCTCGAACCAAATACAAAGATACATATGAACCAAAGTAGCTAGGATTGGAGGTTAAATTGCCTACGCAAAGTCATCAAACACTTATCTATGGTGGAGATAGTGATCAGTCCGTTAGAAAGTAGAATCAATGTGTCAATCGTCTATTTATTCATGTATCCTTTGAAAGTCAATGTGAAAACTTGAAATATTGTGTTCTGTAATGTGTCAATTGCAACCCTAATATTTATGTATGCTAAAAATTGACCTATAAAATATTATCGTGTCTTTGAGGGTATGTACGAGGTATATGACGAATATGTTACGGCTTTATTTGTTGCGTAAAAATAAATAGAAATGTTATTAATGAAATATAAACATAGATTATTAGCACTTTATTGACAATAACCACATTCAAAGATATTAGCTACAATACAACACACTATCTGTAACGCCGCAGAAACCGGAATCACCAAATAAATTAAAAGTAAACTATATAAAAGTATACAGACAGAACAAACACTTTCGTGACTTTAATCTTTGCAGGGTTTTCAGGTTCGAGTAATCATCTTTACAATTGCGGAGCACAAGTTATCCAATCACAATACTACACAAACAATCAAATAGAAAATTTAATTTCCATAATAGTACATGTTCCAGGCTTTGAAATTCGTACTCATTGATACAGAATCAATCCATCAATGAATGAGCTACGTCAAATTTACAGAAAGGTTGAAATATAAAATACCATATTAAAAAATAAAATTTCTTGTAACTAGTCTGAAGTAATAAAAACAATAATTATTTACAAATTCTATGGCCTGATATTCACACAATATCACACAATGAATAAATGAAAAAAAAAGATATTCAAAGATATAAATGATAAAAAGATCGCCAGTTATTTATTGTACCATTGAATTTTTCGTACACCATATGGAACATTAGTGACAGATTGCTAGCCCACCGCCCAATAAATTAATAATAATAATATTTAAGCCAATATTACACCAATTGAACTAGCTCCTTGGTAAGTTCATTTAAGACTTGTGTTAAGGGTACTAGTGAACGTGGATTTAAGAAATATATAATATACATATTATATATAGATAAATACATATATAGCATATATAATCAACAACCAGACTGGAAAGCAGAAGAAAAGCGTAGTTCTCAACTCTGCCTCCACCGGGAATCGAACCCGGGACCTCACGATTGGCGTTCAGGTGGTTAACCAATCGCGCCACGGATGTCGTCAAATAAATTGCATTTATACCCAGCCCCTCAGTCAACATGCCAGGGATATCGGCTGCAGTCTAGCATTCTTTTTTCGTCCCTGCTAGAATGGGATATTTAGGCGTAATAAACCCCCAATTATCCATCTATGCTACAATATACTACAAGAACACGTCAAATACTTGCATATTCATATTTTATTTACACATAACATAGTCACCCTACAGAATTTTCTCCTATATAAATAATCAAAATCATTTTCCTCTTAAAGTGTGATATTTAGAGGCATGTAAATATTGCACGGATTTAGTAAAAAATTAGTAAAATTAGCCATCCTTTTGTACGCTAGTGTAGATGGCTTAGTTTAGTCAATATCGTCGAAAGTTTAGGGCTCTCAGTTTGTACGTCAGATGAAAATTCAAATTTCATTTTCTCTTAAACTATTCGCTTTTGTATCGTTATTTCTTCATTACTAATTCATTGAGCCATGGAGCTTCAAGATAATATAAGTTACATTAGTCTTTTTGTATAGAAATGTTCATTTTTTGATGATTCCAAAAGTCAGCGAGCTCTGAACTGAGGGCCATAGCAAAATCGCCCTAAACCTATATTTAACGCATTTTTGAGATTTGAGATTTTCTTAATTTATTTAAGAAATTCTTTACTGAATCCTCGAATAAACAGCATTATCCCAGGATTCGTACTTTCCGAGATCTAGAAAATGCTGGCATCTGGATTGAGGGCCACAGTTTTTTGACAATAACTTTTTTGTTTCAAGTTTAAGAAATTTAAGAATAGATGCTTTAGTTTTTACTAATTCTTTACTAAATGCCCTGTGAGTTTCATTTCGATTGTCCAATATTTGAAAAATGGGCCCTCAATCCAGATGCACACGGCCCCTACGTAACCGCTTATGCATTTCACTCACCTATATTCTTTTTGTCAATCTTCTATCATTCATCCGCCTAATATGTCCAAACCATCGAAACACGCCCTTTTCAATCTAAGTCCTACATCTTCTTACGAACCGCAACCTTCCCTTATTACACTATTTTTAATTCTATCATTTAATGTCACTCCTAACATGCTTCTCAGTGATCGAAATTTCGACGGCATTGATTCCACTTTCATGCTTCTTTTGCCATACTCAAATTTCACTACCACCAAGCCTTGGGCCGGCCAACCCACCTGGGTTCGAGGTGGCCATAGAAACTACTCCCACCATTGCGGAGATGGAAAACTGAACCTCTGACTACCCAAGGGTCAATGTATGTATTTCTGTTCACAGACTGTGACGACAATGTATGACATACACAACACAGTCCTTGAGTTAGCCGGGCTTTACAATCTCATGAACAACTACACCATACCTGGCTCAAGGATACCAAGGGGGATGTCAGTACTTCATCCAGTAAGTGTACCTTCATCTTTTCTTCAGAGATCTTTTTCCCAATGAGATAGGCTGACTATTCAAGCCTTGAATGGGTGAATCTGTTTTGCCCTTAATACTATATGGCTACGTAGAACCCACGTGTTGGCCAGATAGTCAGTACTCATTGTGACAGGTAAACTATATAGCTTTTACAACTTACAATTATTGATTCCGAGGAATAGGTAAGTTTCCTCACGATGTTTTCCCTCACTGTAGAATAGTTGTATTTCGCAATTATTACGGAAAATGACATTGACGGACGTTTGAGTAGTGGAGTAGCTGTTTTGTACTTCAGACGCAGAAAAACTTCAGATGTAGTTCGATAGCGCTTCAGTGGCCTAAATTTGTTAGTATAGTACCAAAAGTTTCACATTACGGCCACTGAAGTATTACAGGATCGATACTGAAGTAATATTGTGGCTAAAATGCAATAGTGGAGTAAGGGCCCAGAAACTCTGACGATCTTTTGACGACTTCCGTGGCGCGATTGCTTACACACCTGAACGCTCATCGTGAGGTCTCGGGTTCGATTCCCGGTGGAGGCAGAGTTAATAACTACGCTTTTCTTCTGATTTCCAGTTTGATTGTTTACAGTCAGTCTGATGATATTAATATATTTCTTAAATATGCGTTGACTAGTAAGTACCCTTAACACAAGTCTTAAATGAACTTACCAAGGGGCTAGTTCAATTGGTGTAATAAGGTACTAAATATTATATTGTATCTTTCAAGGGTTAACTACCGTGGTGTACCCCATAGCCCATACTCCCTTCTTCCAGATCCCCAAACCCCGCACTTGCAGCGAAGCAGGCATCACTCCCCACCAGTGCCTCTGTGTGAATTGGCATGACTTGAATCTGGCTGACCAGCTGGTCCTGGATGCAGCTCAGTTCCTCATCAGTTACATCAACAACAAGACCATGGAATTTCGGTAGGTTGTATAAGTACTACCAGACAGGGATATAGAGAGAATGCTCATTAGCTGCTGTTCTTCCCGGCATGTCGTAGGAGGCAACTACCTAATGCGACGGATACCCACAGTATATGGAATCTTTTGGACGGTGGGGTAGTAACCTGTCAATATTCCATATGACTTAAAAGCTCCAATATACAAGCTAATAAGTGACCAAGAAGATGTCATCATGTCTCCAAGATTCTGTCCACTCCGAAAGGGATTAAAGTACGTGAATGTATATGAAATAATAATAGTAAATAAATAAATGTCTAATAGTGTCCCAATATTATTTCATGTAATGTTGACCGTACCATCCTTTCAGAGTAGTAAAAGGTTTAGTGTCCACCGTCAACTATTGTTTAAGATGGTGTTGTGGTGATGGTTTAGTCACTCGAAACCTACTTTTCACCTGACATTTAATACCCAACATGACAGGTGATAAACCACGTAGACGTATAAAGATATTGACTATTGTTATTTCGAGAAATAGGCAGTTTTCTTATTATATCCGTTTTAGAAAGAAAGAAACTTTATTCACTACATTAACAAAACACAAACATGTAAAAAAAACCATTGGTGCAGTGAAAAGGTGCTGCCTCAGTATACGAAGCAGCTAGGCTGCATCACTGGTCCTCCGGCAGCACCCGATTCGGAAACTGTCACAAGCATACAATAAATAACAAACATACATAAAATAATTAATTTATAATATACAAATACAGATTTTATCCATTTCGGGGTGAACGAAATTTTGAATTTCGATTTTCCTTTTAGCAAAACTGTCGTAGTTATTAATGTGTGCATCTGAATTGAGGGCCCATTTTTCAAATATTGGACAATCGAAATGAAACTCACAGGGCATTTAGTAAAGAATTAGTAAAAACTATAGTGTGCATCTGGATTGAGGGCCCATTTTTCAAATATTGGACAATCGAAATGAAACTCACAGGGCATTTAGTAAAGAATTAGTAAAAACTATAGCATCTATTCTTAAATTTCTTAAACTTGAAACAAAAAAGTTATTGTCAAAAAACTGTGGCCCTCAATCCAGATGCCAGCATTTTCTAGATCTCGGAAAGTACGAATCCTGGGATAATGCTGTTTATTCGAGGATTTAGTAAAGAATTTCTTAAATAAATTAAGAAAAACTCAAATCTCAAAAATGCGTTAAATATAGGTTTAGGGCGATTTTGCTATGGCCCTCAGTTCAAAGCTCGCCGACTTTTGGAATCATCAAAAAATGAACATTTCTATACAAAAAGACTAATGTAACTTATATTATCTTGAAGCTCCATGGCTCAATGAATTAGTAATGAAGAAATAACGATACAAAAGCGAATAGTTTAAGAGAAAATGAAATTTGAATTTTCATCTGACGTACAAACTGAGAGCCCTAAACTTTCGACGATATTGACTAAACTAAGCCATCTACACTAGCGTACATAAGGATGACTAATTTTACTAATTTTTTACTAAATCCGTGCAATATTTACATGCCTCTAAATATCACACTTTAAGAGGAAAATGATTTTGATTATTTATATAGGAGAAAATTCTGTAGGGTGACTATGTTATGTGTAAATATAAAAAAGTATTCGACGTCCCGAACCAAATACAAAGATACATATGAACCAAAGTAGCTAGGATTGGAGGTTAAATTGCCTACGCAAAGTCATCAAACACTTATCTATGGTGGAGATAGTGATCAGTCCGTTTGAAAGTAGAATCAGTGTGACAATCGTCTATTTATTCATGTATCCTTTGAAAGTCAATGTGAAAACTTCAAATATTGTGTTCTGTAATGTTTCAATTACAACCCTAATATTTATGTATGCTAAAAATTGACCTATGAAATATTATCGTGTCTTTGAGGGTATGTACGAGGTATATGACGAATATGTTACGGCTTAATAATAATTCGACGTAGCTCAGTAATTCGACGTAGCTCAGCAATTCGACGTAGCTCAGTAATTCGACGTAGCTCAGTAATTCGACGTAGCTCAGTTGTTTGGGGCTTGGCTCTGTATCAGTGGGTACAGGGTTCAAATCCCGCTTGAGCATGTACCAATGGAAATGAATTTTAAAGAATTTCTATGTACATTTTCGTAATAAAAACACATTTACGAAATGCATCGAATTATACGGTGAGGGAAAACATCGTGAGGAAACCTACCTGTTCGTCGAACAGGTAATAGTTAGTGCTTGTAAATGGCGACATGGCTGACCACCTGTCACATTGAGTACTGACTATCTGGTTAACACGTGGGTTCGAGGTGTCCATAGAATTACTACCTTCGCAATTGCGGAGATGGTCACCTGAACCTCTGACTACCCCGCAAGGGTTAATGGTCGTGAATGCGTTTGTTTTTGTTTGTTTTGTTTTATGTTACGGCTTTATTTGTTGCGTAAAAATAAATAGAAATGTTATTAATGAAATATAAACATAGATTATTAGCACTTTATTGACAATAACCACATTCAAAGATATTAGCTACAATACAACACACTATCTGTAACGCCGCAGAAACCGGAATCACCAAATAAATTAAAAGTAAACTATATAAAAGTATACAGACAGAACAAACACTTTCGTGACTTTAATCTTTGCAGGGTTTTCAGGTTCGAGTAATCATCTTTACAATTGCGGAGCACAAGTTATCCAATCACAATACAACACAAACAATCAAATAGAAAATTTAATTTCCATAATAGTACATGTTCCAGGCTTTGAAATTCGTACTCATTGATACGGAATCAATCCATCAATGAATGAGCTACGTCGAATTTAGAGTAAGGTTGAAATATAAAATACCATATTAAAAAATAAAATTTCTTGTAACTAGTCTGAAGTAATAAAAACAATAATTATTTACAAATTCTATGGCCTGATATTCACACAATATCACACAATGAATAAATGAAAAAGAAAGATATTCACACAATGCAGCGTCAATTTCTAAATGGTTAAAACAATGGGTTAAATAAATTATTGAGAATATTGTAAACATTTAATTTATTTGGTGATTCCGGTTTCTGCGGCGTTACAGATAGTGTGTTGTATTGTAGCTAATATCTTTGAATGTGGTTATTGTCAATAAAGTGCTAATAATCTATGTTTATATTTCATTAATAACATTTCTATTTATTTTTACGCAACAAATAAAGCCGTAACATATTCGTCATATACCTCGTACATACCCTTAAAGACACGATAATATTTCATAGGTCAATTTTTAGCATACATAAATATTAGGGTTGTAATTGAGACATTACAGAACACAATATTTGAAGTATTCACATTGACTTTCAAAGGATACATGAATAAATAGACGATTGTCACACTGATTCTACTTTCAAACGGACTGATCACTATCTCCACCATAGATAAGTGTTTGATGACTTTGCGTAGGCAATTTAACCTCCAATCCTAGCTACTTTGGTTCATATGTATCTTTGTATTTGGTTCGGGACGTCGAATACTTTTTTATATTTACACATAACATAGTCACCCTACAGAATTTTCTCCTATATAAATCATCAAAATCATTTTCTCTTAAACTATTCGCTTTTGTATCGTTATTTCTTTATTACTAATTCATTGAGCCATGGAGCTTCAAGATAATATAAGTTACATTAGTCTTTTTGTATAGAAATGTTCATTTTTTGATGATTCCAAAAGTCGGCGAGCTCTGAACTGAGGGCCATAGCAAAATCGCCCTAAACCTATATTTAACGCATTTTTGAGATTTGAGTTTTTCTTAATTTATTTAAGAAATTCTTTACTAAATCCTCGAATAAACAGCATTATCCCAGGATTCGTACTTTCCGAGATCTAGAAAATGCTGGCATCTGGATTGAGGGCCACAGTTTTTTGACAATAACTTTTTTGTTTCAAGTTTAAGAAACTTAAGAATAGATGCAATAGTTTTCACCAATTCTTTACTAAATGCCCTGTGAGTTTCATTTCGATTGTCCAATATTTGAAAAATGGGCCCTCAATCCAGATGCACACAAAACTATAGCATCTATTCTTTAATTTCTTAAACTTGAAACAAAACAGTTATTGTCAAAAAACTGTGGCCCTCAATCCAGATGCCAGCATTTTCTGGATCTCGGAAAGTACGAATCCTGGGATAATGCTGTTTATTCGAGGATTTAGTAAAGAATTTCTTAAATAAATTAAGAAAATCTCAAATCTCAAAAATGCGTTTAATATAGGTTTAGGGCGATTTTGCTATGGCCCTCAGTTCAGAGCTCTCTGACTTTTGGAATCATCAAAAAATGAACATTTCTATACAAAAAGACTAATGTCACTTATATTATCTTGAAGCTCAATGGCTCAATGAATTAGTAATGAAGAAATAACGATACAAAAGCGAATAGTTTAAGAGAAAATGAAATTTGAATTTTCATCTGACGTACAAACTGAGAGCCCTAAACTTTCGGCGATATTGACTAAACTAAGCCATCTACACTAGCGTACATAAGGATGACTAATTTTACTAATTTTTTACTAAATCCGTGCAATATTTACATGCCTCTAAAAATCACACTTTAAGAGGAAAATGATTTTGAATATTTATATAGGAGAAAATTCTGTGGGGTGACTATGTTATGTGTAAATATAAAAAAGTATTCGACGTCCCGAACCAAATACAAAGATACATATGAACCAAAGTAGCTAAGATTGGAGGTTAAATTGCCTACGCAAAGTCATCAAACACTTATCTATGGTGGAGATAGTGATCAGTCCGTTTGAAAGTAGAATCAGTGTGTCAATCGTCTATTTATTAATGTATCCTTTGAAAGTCAACGTGAAAACTTGAAATATTGTGTTCTGTAATGTGTCAATTACAACCCTAATATTTATGTATGCTAAAAATTTACTTATGAAATATTATCGTGTCTTTGAGGGTATGTACGAGGTATATGACGATTATGTTACGGCTTTATTTGTTGCGTAAAAATAAACAGAAATGTTATTAATTAAATATAAACATAGATTATTAGCGCTTTATTGACAATTACCACATTCAAAGATATTAGCTACAATACAACGCACTATCTGTAACGCCGCAGAAACCGGAATCACCAAATAAAATAAAATTCGTATTTCTAAATAATTATTTTAAAATGTATTTTACACTTTGATCTTAGCCAAAAGGCCGAGAAGCGATAAAATGTATTTTAATTTTAATATATTTGAATAGTCCGTGCTTAACTTGCTGTTTTTATATAATTTTGACATCTGTCAGCTTGATTAGATGTGATGTGATGTTACATAATTTATTAATCGCCAATAATCGCCAGTTATTTATTGTACCATTGAATTTTTCGTACACCATATGGAACATTAGTGACAGATTGCTAGCCCACCGCCCAATAAATTAATAATAATAATGTTTAAGACAATATTACACCAATTGAACTAGCTCCTTGGTAAGTTCATTTACGACTTGTGTCCCTTACTAGTGAACGTGGATTTAAGAAATATATAATATACATATTATATATAGATAAATACATATATAGCATATATAATCAACAACCAGACTGGAAAGCAGAAGAAAAGCGTAGTTCTCAACTCTGCCTCCACCGGGAATCGAACCCGGGACCTCACGATTGGCGTTCAGGTGGTTAACCAATCGCGCCATGGAGGTCGTCAAATAAATTGCATTTATACCCAGCCCCTCAGTCAACATGCCTGGGATATCGGCTGCAGCCTAGCATTCTTTTTTCGTCTCTGCTAGCATGGGATATTTAGGCGTAATAAACCCCCAATTATTCATCTGTGCTACAATATACTACAATAACACGTCAAATACTTGCATATACATATTTTATTTACACATAACATAGTCACCCCACAGAATTTTCTCCTATATAAATATTCTAAATCATTTTCCTCTTAAAGTGTGATTTTTAGAGGCATGTAAATATTGCACGGATTTAGTAAAAAATTAGTAAAATTAGTCATCCTTATGTACGCTAGTGTAGATGGCTTAGTTTAGTCAATATCGCCGAAAGTTTAGGGCTCTCAGTTTGTACGTCAGATGAAAATTCAAATTTCATTTTCTCTTAAACTATTCGCTTTTGAATCGTTATTTCTTCATTACTAATTCATTGAGCCATTGAGCTTCAAGATAATATAAGTTACATTAGTCTTTTTGTATAGAAATGTTCATTTTTTGATGATTCCAAAAGTCAGAGAGCTCTGAACTGAGGGCCATAGCAAAATCGCCCTAAACCTATATTAAACGCATTTTTGAGATTTGAGATTTTCTTAATTTATTTAAGAAATTCTTTACTAAATCCTCGAATAAACAGCATTATCCCAGGATTCGTACTTTCCGAGATCCAGAAAATGCTGGCATCTGGATTGAGGGCCACAGTTTTTTGACAATAACTGTTTTGTTTCAAGTTTAAGAAATTAAAGAATAGATGCTATAGTTTTTACTAATTCTTTACTAAATGCCCTGTGAGTTTCATTTCGATTGTCCAATATTTGAAAAATGGGCCCTCAATCCAGATGCACACGTTGTAATTGCATTGATAAAGAATATTGGAGACAGACTTAAGATTCCATTGCCCGTAGTCCCTGACAACATGCCGGGAAGATCGGCAGCTAGTTAGCATTCTATTTGCCTCATGTACGAACAGGATTGTCTTATTATATATGACGACCTCCGTGGCGCGATCGGTTAGACACCTGGACGCTAATCGTGGGATCCCGGGTTCGATTCCCGGTGGTGGCAGAGTTAAGAACTACGCTTTTCTACTGCTTTCCAGTCTGGTCGTTGATTAAATATGTTATATATGTATTTATCTATATATAATATGTATACATTTCTTAAAATATACGTTGCCTAGTACCCTTAACACAAGTCTTAAATGTACTTACCAAGGGGCTAGTTCAATTCGTGTAATAATGTCCAAATATTATTATTATTTAAGGTCAGAATGCGTCGAGCGAGGTTTGGATACGATAAAGTTTGCTAAAATCAGAGGACAAAATAGCGCAGAATATTCCATACCACCAGCATGGAATGGCTTCACTAATATTCTACTTATGGTAACTTCAACATACATATGATATATAAAATACTACGGAGAGGGAAAATATCGTGAGGAAACCAACCTGTTCCCCGAACAGGTAATAGTAGGTGCTTGTAAATGGTGACATGGCTTACCACCTGTCACATTGAGTACTGCTTACTGGTCAAAACGTGGCTTTGAGGTGGCCATAGAATTCCTTCGCACTTGTGGAATGGAAACCTGAACCTCTGACTACTCAGCAGGGGTAAATGGTCGTGAACACGTTTGTCTTTTTGTCTTTATATTCTACTTCTGTAATGGGATATACAGAGACTATTACGCCACCTGGAATGGGTGACAAATCTCTGTATTGTCTTACACCATTAACTTCCTCTCATGGTCTTGAAGGCGTAGATATTGTGTGTAGAAGCAAGCTGAAGTGGCAGTGGGCCGGCCACGTCTGCCGTAGAACTGACGACCGTTAGAGCAAAGTGGTTCTCGAATGGCGGCTGCGTCTCTGTAAACGTAGTGTAGTACGTCCCCCTGCTAGATGGACCGATGACCTGAAAAGGGTCGCCGGTAGTGGTTGACTGAGGGCCACAAGTAATCATGTTGGCCGTTTCCTTGGGGAGGCCTACGTCCAGCAGTTGATTGACATAATATCTGATGTACCTGTTTGTCACGTTACGTATCTTAAGAATTTGAACATAAATAACATTTACGTCTTTTCACGCCTTTTGACGTTCTCAAACCACAGGCACTAAAATCGTCCAGGTCACTTTAAGGAAATTTCGGATATGACCACTCAAGCCTCTGACTATATCGCCACAACTAAAAGTAATGTATATACACAAATCGTGAAGCGTATGTTATATGTATGTATGTGTTGTTAAAGGTTGACACGACACCGACGGGCAAATTTGAAGCCACTCTAGGCTATGATAGTGTCAAGAAAACGCTGAGTCTGGATCACCAGAAAATATCAAGAATAGATGCGTGAGTACTTAAGGGCACTATAACACCGATTGAACTAGCCCCTTGCAAGTACAGTTGAGACTTGGCTAAGGGTGCTAGTCAATGGTTATACTTATGTACCCAATGTATATACTTATCATAGATGGATAAATACATACGTATTCAGTAAAGTGCGAAGACTACCTGCGCAAATTGGCCGGCATCGAATGGATGTCCAACAGTGGATGCATACGGGCTGTTGATGATCATGATGAAATAGAAACGTATCTGGCACTACTGTACTGGGCTTCCGAACCAACAGTAGAATTTTAATGTTAAGAGACATCTAGTGTCAGACAAATAAAGAAAGAAAATAGTTTATTCACTGCATAGTTTATTATAATTAATTTACATGTAAGTATTTACATTGATATATACCTAACTTATTTACTAAATTATTTCTAAATAAATTATAATAAAACTATATAAAAAATATTTGAGCCAAATCAATGCCAACAGGGAGAGTGCCCAAGATGCTGGCAGCATTTCCGCGCTGAATGGCTAAACCAATTCTTTGGCCAAAATAAGCCCCAGCCCTTGGGTCCCCGCTGACCTAAATATATACTGCATATAAATACAACAATTACACATAATCATATAAAATGGAAACGTTGATGCAGTGAAAGGTGCTGCCTCAGTATACGATGCAGCTAGGCTGCATCACTGGTCCTCCAGCAGCACCAATTCAGATGTTTTGACTTTCAATGAATGTACTGTACTTGTTCTTTTACTGAATATATTAAAACTACTACTAAAACTCAAATTATAATATAAATACATATAATTTGAGTTTTATTTTGAACGTTAATTGTAGAACCCGTGACGAGTTTGGGAGACAGAGCTAAGAACTACGCTTTCCGTCTGGTTTCCAGTCTGGTCGATGATTTTATATGCTATATATGTATTTACATGCAGATTGGCCGGCATCGAATGGATGCGAACGGGCACTGACAGGGAGAAGTGGCGTCATTTGGGGGAGGCCTATGTCCAATAGTGGATTCAGACAGGCTGATGATATGTATTTATATATCTGTATTAGTAAATATTTCTTTAATTTACGTTGACTAAGCACTTTTGACTCAAGTCTTAAATGTACTTAGCAAGGGACTAGTTCAATTGGTGTAATAGTGTCCTACAATTTTATTATATGTTAATGTCTTTCTTTACAGATATAAGTCTCAGTCTACTTGCATTATTTCAAAGAAACCTTCCTTAAACATCTACTGTTATTGTAAAGTTCAAGAGTAAATTAAGTCAGTTGTCTATGGTTCGTCAACAAAGTCAGCAGCTCAGTGAAAGTTGAATATCCAAATATTTCTTTTTGGCTGAATATTTGGTCAATTGTGATGCCGAACTGGCTCAATATGTTAGCTTTGAAATGATATTTGGATCTTCAACTGGAACTCGCTTTGGGGTTGTATTTGGATCTTCAATTGGAACGAACCGAAGAACAAGGAAGAGAAGAATTGGAGCTTCGACTTCGGTTGCAGCGGCTGGCGGCGTTGGCGTAACCATGGCGACGGAATAACAAGTGCAAACGCCATGGCATCAGTGTTTGTACTTTTACCGACATAATCGTAATAATTATGAATAGTGTGACAATAAATTAAAATAAAGAGTAAATAAAGTTTGCATACGTAATCTAAATTGCATACCTAAATACATACACATCACGCCCGTTTCTCTATAGAGGGGTTGGAAGACATCGTGTCTTATTGGACCGGACCCCTACTTATGAGCTAAAGACAGTCCCATCCCGTGCTAGTCTGGGACGTAAAAAAATGCTAACTAGCTGCCGTTCTTCCCGGCATGTCGTAGGAGGCGACTAAGGAACTGAGGGGAATCTACTGAACTTTTGAACATGGCATCTTGACTTATTGTCCTATGTCCCCCGGGTGGGGCAGAGGGCATCCACAACAGTCTTCCATCCCGATCGGTCTTGAGCTTCGCGTTTTATCTCGCTCCAGGTCTTCCCTATTTTCTTCGCTTCATCTGTGACGGTGCGCCGCCAGGATTGCTTGGGGCGACCACGCTTGCGCTTTCCCTGGGGATTCCAGTCCGCCGTTGGTAAGCCGCATATCCAAAAGAGAGAAACCCCCGTGTGTGGATCGCGTGCCGGTCTTCCTGCCTTATGTGAAGGGTGTTACAGACTAAGTTGGAACAGTCTTGAAGAACTACTCGCTCAAACCTATTTTCGTTCCATCTTCGAAGGTAACAAACTTTCTGAGAACACCTAAAGATGTAATCCCGTACCAAACACCGGGTCTGTATTAGATTGATTGCAGCTGTGGGAAATCTTACGTCGGATAGACCCAACGGTCTTTAGCGGACAGAGTGAAGGAACACATTGCAGCGGTCAAGAAATTGGATACCAATAGGTCAGCAATAGCCGAACATCTGATAAACGAGGGTTCAAATCATTAGATTGAGTTTCATAAACCCACTGTGCTCTCTAATGAACGCCGATATTACAGTAGAATTGTACGCGAGACGATTGAAATAAAAAGCACAGTACATTCAATCGTGAAGGGGGTTACAAACTGTCTTCGGCGTGGAATACCGTAATTGATCGCCATTCGGCTCAGCATGATCGTGTGAAACCACAAGATACTGTGTTATTAATAAAAACGTAGCAGTGAGGGTACTCGGAGATGAATCTGACAGGGCGCGGTGGAGGCGAAGAAATATGCATCGTCAGTCTACCCGTGACCATGGCTGCTGCAACGTAGCTGAAACGTCGGGTTAATAAAGGTAACTTTATTATATAAAAACATACGCGATAAGTCCCGTTAGTTACTAATCATGAGTATAAATCGCGAATCTCTTAAAACTATAATCATATTTATTGCTGGTAAAGATACCGTAGTCGCCGATAGTTTATCTCGCATTGAAGAAATACAAACACCGGTGTCACTATATAGCCAATGCACAAGAATCCGACGATGAACTTCAGCAACTACTTTCATCAGGTTCATCATTAAAACTAGAGAAGCGTAAGATACCTGGAAGTCGGACATACATACACTGCGACGTCAGTACATCCACTCCCAGGCCATACGTACCAAATTTTTATCGTAGGCGAGTATTTGATAGCCTTCACTCACTTAGCCATCCTGGTGTTAGAGCTACACAGAATCTGATTTCAGAATTTTTTGTGTGGCCAGAAATGCGCAAAGATTGCCAAAGGTGGACGCAAAGTTGCATATTTTGCCAACGTGCAAAGATAAATCGTGTGCATCTGGATTGAGGGCCCATTTTTCAATAATTGATTTCAATATTGGACAATCAAAATGAAACTCACAGGGCATTTAGTAAAGAATTAGTAAAAACTATAGCATCTATTCTTAAATTTCTTAAACTTGAAACAAAATAGTTATTGTCAAAAAACTGTGGCCCTCAATCCAGATGCCAGCATTTTCTAGATCTTGGAAAGTACGAATCCTGGGATAATGCTGTTTATTCGAGGATTTAGTAAAGAATTTCTTAAATTAATTAAGAAAATCTCGAATCTCAAAAATGCGTTAAATATAGGTTTAGGGCGATTTTGCTATGGCCCTCAGTTCAGAGCTCTCTGACTTTTGGAATCATCAAAAAATGAACATTTCTACACAAAAAGACTAATGTAACTTATATTATCTTGAAGCTCAATGGCTCAATGAATTAGTAATGAAGAAATAACGATACAAAAACGAATAGTTTAAGAGAAAATGAAATTTGAATTTTCATCTGACGTACAAACTGAAAGCCCTAAACTTTCGGCGATATTGACTAAACTAAGCCATCTACACTAGCGTACATAAGGATGACTAATTTTACTAATTTTATACTAAATCCGTGCAATATTTACATGCCTCTAAATATCACACTTTAAGAGGAGACTTTGATTATTTATATAGGAGTAAATTCTGTAGGGTGACTATGTTATGTGTAAATAAAATATGTATATGCAAGTATTTGACGTGTTTTTGTAGTATATTGTAGCACAGATGGATAATTGGGGTTTTATTACGCCTAAATATCCGATGCTAGCAGTGACGAAAAAAGAATGCTAGACTGCAGCCGATATCCCTGGCATGTAGTCAATATCGCCGAAAGTTTAGGGCTCTCAGTTTGTACGTCAGATGAAAATTCAAATTTCATTTTCTTTTTAACTATTCGCTTTTGTATCGTTATTTCTTAATTACTAATTCATTGAGCCATTGAGTTTCAAGATAATATAAGTTACATTAGTATTTTTGTATAGAAATGTTCATTTTTTGATGATTCCAAAAGTCAGAGAGCTCTGAACTGAGGGCCATAGCAAAATCGCCCTAAACCTATATTTAACGCATTTTTGAGATTCGAGATTTTCTTAATTTATTTAAGAAATTCTTTACTAAATCCTCGAATAAACAGCATTATCCCAGGATTCGTACTTTCCGAGATCTAGAAAATGCTGGCATCTGGATTGAGGGCCACAGTTTTTTGACAATAACTGTTTTGTTTCAAGTTTAAGAAATTTAAGAATAGATGCTATAGTTTTTACTAATTCTTTACTAAATGCCCTGTGAGTTTCATTTCGATTGTCCAATATTTGAAAAATGGGCCCTCAATCCAGATGCACACGATAAATCGTCATATTCCGGCACCATTAGGCTCTTACACATTACCAAGTGCTAGATTTAGACACATACATATAGATTTTATTGGGCTCTTTCCAATTTCCGAAGGTTTTAGGTATTGTTTAACAGTTGTAGACAGATACACACGCTGGCCTGAAGTAGTGCCAATCATTGACATGACCTCGGAAACCTTAGGCAAGGCACTTATCAACACTTGGGTTGCGAGATTTGGCTGTCCTACCGACATTGTCACAGACCGTGGTCGTCAATTCGAGTCTGCTCTCTTTAAATTTCTTTCTTACACAATTTTATTGGTTTTACTCACAAGCGCACCACAGCATACCACCCAGCGTGTAATGGAATGGTAGAACGCTTTCATAGACAACTCAAAGCCTCAATCATGTGTCACGCTAATGATAAATGGACAGAGTCTTTACCTTGGGTTTTATTGGGCATTCGCAGTTCTGTCAAAGAAGACTTACACACATCTTCAGCAGAACTCGTATACGGCGAACCACTACGTCTTCCAGTAGAATTCTTCGAACAATCACCAATCCATAACTCTACCGACTTATCTGACTTCACTTCTCGATTATTTATTTAAAGGAAACAAAACAGTAACAAACCAGTTAAAAATACAGTAATTAAAAATATATGCTTAAATAATTTAGTTTACTACATTAAATATATTTCACTGAGAACAAAAACAGACAAATTATAAAATAATGATAGCAGATATATATATATATACAACAAAACCAAAAAGAAAAAATAGAGATACATAAGTATGAAAACAATAATGAGATACATACAAGCATCTAATTTTATATTGAAAAACAAGTCATAAATGAAGTTTACACAGTGATGACTTAAAAGCATTGTGGGAGCACGAAAACATATCAAGTTCTAAACAATGAAAGTTGTAAAGAACACACATTCTGTGGAGAGGCCTACGTTTGCCAGCATTTGGTGATCAAAAATACTTCAGATAAATTAAAAAGAACTAATAGGGTTAACCTTAAGAAACTATATAAGAATTTAAATTATGTAAATACTATAAAGGACTATAAAATACAATGTAGACATTTAAATGATATAATTGATGAGTTACAAGCTTCACTTGCATGAATAAATTATAAATATAAGATGGCCCAAACAGAGATAGGGGAACATATACAGGCAATGGACAAACTACTTTCCTTGAGTGCATCTAACGTTGATGCGTTTAACAATTTAGTGAAAGATGGGTGTATGTGCGGTGGCCACTTGAATGGTGTGAAAGAGTATGATTGTATCCAGCCTGTGGCTGAAACACTTGTAAATTGCTCAGAAGTGAGTAGGTGTGAGTAGGTAGGTGTGTGAGGAGGGCAGCCTTAGTGGACAGGCAGGCATCATAATCTATAGTGATGAGATAGGTAGAAATCTAAGCAGGTACTTAGGGAGCATTATGGATGCACCTATACAAAATTGTTGCTACCCAGGAGCATCTTTAACTCAACTGATAGATAATATCAGTAAAAACAAAAGCGATTGGAATAAAACAATAATAATTTTAAGTGGTAGGCGCGGAAAAATTAATAAACTGAAATTAGTTAGTTGATAATTTGATGTCAAAACTTAAAAATAAATTAGTTTTATGCACTTTGCCTTACTCCTCATCGTTGCCAGCTGAAGAAAATAGGGCTAGGCATGGTCTGAATTGCTGCTTGCATACTATATGTATGTATAGTGGTAATTTAGACTATGTTGACATTATTTGCATAATTAAAAATCAAATGAAATTAAAAAATAATTTATACTTTTTGTTTAATAGCTGTAAGAGACAGGTAGCAACATCGCTATATTATTCTTTATGTAGACTAACCAAAGTGTTGGTTTCTGACCAGGCCCCTATTGGCCAGAATACCCAATTGGGTAATAACTTTTCCCTAGAAAAAGTTCCAGGGAATAATTTTAATTTAAATTAATAAAGCAGACAAAGAGATCGACTCTGGCAAATTAAATAAGTTGGTAGTAGCGCCTGACGTCACTTTAGTGCATCAGAACATACAGGGTTTATTAGGTAAAGAATTAGAAGTTGAGCTGTTTTTGGTTTCTTGCGAGGTAGGAATATTTTGTGTGACGGAGCATTGGGCGATCTCTTATCAATTGATGTTTGGTTTTGGAGCCCACTAGGTTGCAAGTTCATATTGTAGGAACGGCGCAATTCGTGGGGGCTTCCTAATATTGGTTCATAATGATATTAAATTTAGAGGAAAGATATTGTTAGTTTCTCTACTGAGCGAGTAATAGAATTGTCATGTATAGAGATGGAGGATGTAATAATTTTGTGTGTTTACAGACCGCCCAATTCAAACCATTTAGATCTTGAAAAATGTATGGAGGAAGTGCTTCTTAGGCTACTTCAGAAATGTAAGCGCCTGATAGTGTGTGGTGACTTTAATGTTAATATACCTGAGGACACTACGGTTTGTATAAATTTTCTAACTTTACTTTTAAGTTACAATTTAAGACATAATTTTGGTCAACCAACTAGATTCACAAGCACCTCCTCTACTTGTATTGACAATATATTTACCGATTTTAGTTTATCACATACAGAACTTGTTACGGATATTAGCTCTGACCACCATGGTCAGATGATTAAGTTTAGGTGTCACCGAAAGGTCCAGCTTAGGAATGTTACTTGCATTCCTGTGACGGGTACTAGCTTAGTTAATTTTAGGGAAAACGTTTTAAGGCGTTTCCCTATACAATTAGAAACCGATACTCCAAATAATATGTATAGCTCATTTTTCAAAATTGTTGATATTGAATATAAAAAAAAATTTTACAACAAAGAGTTTTAAAATAACCAGTAAGAGATCTTTCTGTCATTGGGCAACTAGAGGTATAAAAATTAGTAGATAGCGATTATATGAGCTATATAAAGAAAAATCTGTTAATTTTTGCCCAGATTTTCAAAACTATCTTCTTCTTCTAGTGGAACTCCATTACTGGAGGTCTGCGCTCAGCCTGCTGAAACTTTCCTTGTCCCTGGCCATCCGGAACAGCTCTTCCACACTGGCAATCCCGGTCCACTCCAGGATGTTCCTCAGCCAAGATTTTTTCCTCCTGCCAACGCGTCTTTTCCCCTCTATCTTTCCCATCATTATGAGCTGCAGTAGTTGGTATCTGTCATGACGTAGAATATGCCCCAAATAGCCTACTTTTCTTTGCTAACAGTTCGCAGCATCTCTCGGTTCTTCTGGACGCGTTGGAGGACTCTTTCATTAGATAACTTCTGTACCCAGCTAATGCGAAGCATGCAACGATAGCACCACATTTCAAATGCTTCTAGGCGTCGCCTGGTGTCTTCTTTAATAGTTTACGCTTCACATCCATAGAGCACAACGGGCCACACATAACACTGAAGCTAGCGCGTTCTGAGCTTCAAGGACAATTTACGACAGCATAAAACCTTATTCATTTTATTAAATGATGCTCGGGCTATTTCTATCCGGGTCTTTATTTCTTGGTCACAATCCCATTCTTCATTAACCCAAGCGCCAAGATATTTATACTGCTGCACCCGCTCTAGTTCTTTCCCTGCTACATATACTTTCGAGTTAAGTTGCCGATTACTAGTCACAATCATGTACTTGGTCTTACTTATATTGATATTAAGCCCAGCCCCACAACTGAATTCGCTAATCCTGTCTACAATAGCTTGTAAATCGGCTGTTGATGAAGCAAGCAATACAGTGTCATCGGCATAACGAAGATTGTTTACGCGTTTACCATTCACCGTAATACCAACATTCAAGTCAGCAAGTGCCTCACTAATTACAGCTTCAGAGTACACGTTGAAGAGGAGAGGTGACAAAATGCATCCTTGCCGTACCCCCCCTGCATATATCGACTTCTGATCCCAGTACAAATTTTGCACAACCCTAAGATCTTTCCCATCCAATCCAATATCTTGCAGGGTACTCATTAGTTTATTGTGCCTTATACGATCAAAAGCCTTTTCATAGTCTATAAAGCACATATGAACGTCAGTTTGCATATCTCTGCACTTTTGTACTAGGACATTGAGATCGAATAGGGCTTCCCGAGTTCCAACACCAGTACGAAAACCAAATTGACACTCCGCTAGTTGTTCATCGCATTTAGGTCTTATACGATGATGAATGATGTTTAAAAACACTTTCAAAACGTGGCTCATCAAACTGATCGTGCGGTACTCCTCGCAGTTTTGAGCGTTTCTCTTTTTAGGGAGAGTTATAAAAGTTGATAATAACCATTCTTTAGGAATATCACCTGTGTCGTATATTAGGTTAAACAAATGCATCAATATATCGACAAAGTCCTCCTCGATGAGCTGCAAGATCTCAATAGGGATGTTATCAGGTCCGAGTGCCTTTTCCGTCTTGGCTGTTTTTAGTGCTCGCAGAACTTCATCCTTAAGTACTGGAGGCCCGAGCTCATCAGACACAATCGACCTTACACCACGTGTTGCGTCCGTGAACATTTCTGCCACATACTTCTTCCAGGTGTTCTTTTTTTTCAATACTATTTAAGAAGTTATTCTAAGGTCTTCAAAAAAGTCTGTGCTCAGGCCAAAAAATTGTACATACAGAATAAAATAAAAAATGCCACTAATGTAGTGAAGGAAACCTGGAACACAATTAAACTTGAAAGTGGTAAAGATGTCTCTCATATTAATGAACCAAAACTTATAGTTGGTAAAAATGTAATCACAGACCAACAGCAGATCTCAAGTGTGTTTCAGGATTTTCTCTCTAATATTCCTGTCTCAATAACTAAGCCTCTTAATGCTTGTTTAGAGAGTGCTAGATATATATTAGAAAAGAATGTGCCAAAATGTGACAGTTGTTTTAGTTTCAGAGAAATCAGTACTATAGATGTCATCAAATGTTTTAAATCACTTCAGAAAAAGAAAAATCTGATCTGTGGGGCCATTCAGTAAAGGTTTATTCAGCCATTGTAGATTTAGTTGCACCTGAGTTGAACATTATATTTAATCAATGTATTAAGTGCGGAGAGTTTCCTGATCAGATGAAATACGGTAAAATCATTCCATTATTTAAATCTGGTAGTACCACTGACCCTGCTTACTATCGTCCCATCTCAATACTACCAGCTTTTAGCAAAATATTTGAGAAACTTATTCTAAATCAGTTGCTAGTACATTTTAACCGTTATAATATTTTTAATAAGGAACAGTTTGGATTTACAAACGGTCGATGAAGATGCTGGGGTTGATCTAATGAAATATATATTTGAGTCTTGGGAGGAAGCAAAGGATACTCTGGGTGTCTTTTGCGATATTTCTAAGGCGTTTGATTGCGTGGACCACAAAACTCTGATCATGAAGCTTAAGCATTACGGTATAGGTGATAGGGCACTGGATCTAATTGCATGTTACCTGGGGGGAAGGATCCAGACTGTTGAATTTGGCGGAGCTAGATCGAGCGGCAGCTCGGCTGCTATGGGTGTTCCGCAGGGTTCCATTCTTGGGCCCTTCTTTTTCTTAGTTTATATACATGATTTACCTTATTTGAGTCAGGGCGGTTGCCACATGGTGTTGTTTGCGGATGACACTTCTATATTGTTTAAAGTTAATAGAGGAAAAGACGAAACAGAGAGGATATGTGGGATGATTTCAGAGGTGGAACAATGGTTTAGAATAAACAATCTTGCTTTAAATTGTAATAAGACAAAATGTGTACGGTTTGCTTTGCCAAATGTTAGGAGCTCAACTACTAGCATCGTAATTAATAATGTGGCTTTATATATTGCAGGGTCCACTACCTTCTTGGGGGTCACAATGGACTCAAAATTACAGTTTGGCGAAAAGGCTAAGTTCTGCAGCCTATGCGGTTAGGAAAATAAGACACTTGACTGACATGAATACCGCGAGACTTGTTTATTTTAGTTATTTCCATAGCATCATGTCATACGGGCTTCTTTTGTGGGGCAATTCGGCTGATATTAATTCAGTATTTGTGCTGCAGAAGAGAGCCATTCGCTCGATGTACCGTATGGGCCCTTGTGAATCTTTAAGAGATGTGTTTAAGACAATAAATATACTCACTGTGGCTTCTCAATATATATATATATATATGATAACTTAATCTATGTTAAAAAAAATATTAATGATTACAGGCTTGTAAGAGACATGCATAATTGTAACACACGCAATAAAAATAAATTGTATTATAGTGGCTCGAGACTAAAAAGAATAAACAATTCGTTTATGGCTTAAAAATGTATAACAAACTTCCAAAGGCTATAAAGTCCTTACCTCTAGACAAATTTAAAGTTTGCACTAAAGCGACGTTGATCGAGAAGGGCTACTACAAAGTCAAAGATTATCTAAATGATGTTATGTGACGTTTCATCTTGGTGTGATTGCAGCCTCACGATGCATGTTCTTATTGGGACCCCTTTAATATGTTGCTCATAATATTCGTTGGTTGCTGGTTAGGCTGCAGTCTCATTGTGATGGATTATTTAATTAAGTTGTATTGTATTGAAATATGTCTGCAGAGTTTCTTGGCATTTCTTCTTTGCAGGATTTTGTTTTACAAAATGCCATTAGGTTATTTAGATATTTTTTTTTTTAAATTAAGTACTTAATTGTAATGACAACTTTTCCGGTGGAAATGTTTTTTTCAATAAGTGATTTTATAATCCTCATATTGAATAAAAAGCATTTCATTTCATTTGTTTTGCAAATGGTAACCTGGAAGAGAGTACTGCAGCGCGTTCGCTTTACCGAGACACGAAAATTTATTGCAGATAGCAACTTAGAACAATCCATCTCACTTGTAAAAATTTTACGAATAGTTTAAAAGTCAGACAAAGTTTACCTTGCGCTCAAGGTTATTAATGTAGCTCTACTTAAACGAATAGCATATGAGGCCTTGGAAGATGTAAACGGTAATTAAGGGTACGAGTAAACCTCTTTTGAACTCTTTCAATTTTGTCTTTGTAAACATTGTAGTGAGGATTCAGTATGGACTGACGATGCATATTCAAGCTGAGAGCGAACCAGAAAGTTATATAGAGAAATAAAGGTATTTCTTCGCTTGAAGGGCTTTGAGATTCGCGTGAGAAAACCTTTTTTTTAACGTTAGGAAATCCCTACGGATACCCGTCCAGCCCTAGGGAGCCAGAGGGTTATTTCGAACTCGAACCGACTAAAACCTGACGGTGACCTTCGGGTGCCCAATTGGCCAGGGCCGCGGGAACGTGTGAGCATAACATCACGCGACCCCGACCGAGGCGGCGTCCGGCAGTGGGCGCCGGACCCTGTCCCGAGCTAACGCTTAGGGCGGAAGGGGAGATTCTCCCGCCCGAACCCTAATGGGAGGCGCGCAGGTCACGCGCACACCATCCCGAGGCCGTAACTAGAGCGGAGACACACATACCCCAGTATGGTGCCCCACAGGCCTCAAGTGGGGGGAGGAGGCCGTAGAAAGCTCTCCTCCTGGCCCCGGCTTTCCGGCGGCGGATCCGGTGAGAGGAAGGGTCCAACTCCCGCTCCCTCTCCGCCGCCTCCTTCTGCGAAATCACCACGTCGCAGAAGTCCAGAGCCGCTTGCCAAGCCCCTTCGTCACCGACCATGGAACTGACCAAGGCCGGCAAGGACAGGGCACACCCCACCGCTGCGACGAAACAACGGCGCTCTTCAGCCCAGGATATGCGACAAACACATAAGAAACACAACACTAATAAGTGCACCACTACACAAAAACCAACATGCGTATACTCAAGGCAAATCAACGGACTCAGCATTACACACTGTAATTGCACGCGTGGAGCAGGCCATCCACTACAAACAGTCTACGCTGGGATGCTTCATCGACATTGAGGGAGCATTCGACAGAACGAGCTTTGTGAGCATAGCACGGGCCCTTGAGGGGCGTGGCGTTGAGCCCGCCCTCGCAGGTTGGGTGGAGCATGCTGAAGGGCAGGGCCGTCACCGTGACTGTGGTTGGCTGTGCGTGCTCAGGTTGTGCAGGGCTGCCCTCAGGGAGGTGTGCTTTCGCCACTTCTCTGGAATCTGGTGGCTGATGGGCTCATCACGGAGCTGAATCACAGATCCTTCTTCACCGTGGGCTATGCTGATGACATTGCCATTCTCCTGAGCGGGCCTGTTGAGAGCACATTGTGCGACAGGATGGGTAT
Organism: Leucoptera coffeella; assembly: GCA_030578115.1. NCBI lineage: Eukaryota > Metazoa > Arthropoda > Insecta > Lepidoptera > Lyonetiidae > Leucoptera > Leucoptera coffeella. Next base: position 38,742 of record JAMBLF010001752.1, read on the forward strand.
GGCGCTCAGGACGGTCGAGGATTGGTGTAGAAATAACGGACTGTCTGTGAATCCGTCAAAGACCGAACTTGTGTTGTTCACCAAGAGGAGGAAAAGGGCGCCACTAAAGCTGCCACGGCTGTTTGGCGAGCGCCTGTCCCTGGCAACAGAGGTGAAATACTTGGGGATAATTCTTGATGACAACTTACGCTGGAACAAGCATTTGGACAAGAAGCTCGCAAGGGCCTGCGGGCTCTTCTTCCAGTGCAAACGGCTTATAGGCAAAACATGGGGCCTCAAACCTGAAATTACCAAGTGGATGTACACGACGCTGATCCGGCCCGTAGTGGCTTATGGTTCAGTCGTCTGGTGGCAAAGAACTGAATTGTCCACGGTGGTACAGAAACTTCAAAGATTCCAGAGAATCGCTACGACCGCAATAACCGGATGCATGAGGACAACTCCATCGGCTGCCCTTGAGGTCCTGGTGGACTTAGCACCCTTGGATTTGTACATTCAGCAAGAGGCTACTATGGCCGCAATTAGAATCGATAACTCGGGCCACTGGGCTCGCAGCGACTGTCCTCACACTAGGATACTAAAAAGGGCCCTGGCAAGGGAACCGCTGTTGGGGGCATCGTGTGACAGAATCCCTGCCGTGTGGGCGATGCAAAAAACTACAGGATCAACATGCAGGATGACGGAGATCGAGCGGACACCAAGTACGTCCGTATATACACGGATGGCTCCAAGACCCATAATGGCACTGGAGCGGGTATATACGCAATAGATCTCAACATAAATATATCACTGTCTCTGGGGGTCCACAGCTCCATATTCCAATGTGAATGTGTGGCAATTATCGAGGCGGCGGTCGCCGTTCTGCGACGTGGACTCAAGGGATACCACATAAAGGTGGTCTCGGACAGCGCTTCCGTCTTGATGGCGCTGTCCAGTACGACAATAACATCAAAGCTAATACACGAGTGTCATCTCCAGCTTACCAAGGTGTCCATTATGAATAGTGTGACACTGCAGTGGATTAGAGGACATAGTGGATCACTCGGGAACGACGCAGCGGATGAGCTTGCAAGAAGGGGCGCGGGGGCGGCCTTGGTGGCTCCGGAGCCTTTGTTGCCCCTCCCCTTCAGCAAGTTCAGATCATGGATAAGAACCTGGACCAGGGAACTACAAAATTTGAGATGGAGGGAACTCGATGGCTCGAGCCATTCAAAGGAAGTTTTTCCAGAGTTGGCCCCCAAATTAACGAACAAATTACTTCAACTAACGAGAAGAGAACTGCGTGTGATGACCGAAAATATCACCGGCCATTGCAGACTAAACGGGCACCGGGGTCGCTTCGGGAAGCCTGTGAAGACGTTAGGCGTCTTCTGCGCTTCTGGCGGGTGCTGGGCTGGCTGGAATAGTCAGCGACATCACGCAAAATGGTCCCAGTGGGGACTAATTGCGGAAACCACGGAGCCCTACAAACTAACGTCAAATGCACTCACTTTACCGATTGCAGTTTTGTTTTGGTTTAACGCTCAATTTGTTATTCTTGAAAAAAAATTGAGTCAAAACGTAATCACTATTGGCATGAATCGGTATTCTTGAAATAAAACCAACAATATTTGGGAACACTATTTAGTAGTAACGGAAACTTGAAGCGTAAAGCTTGTTGTTAAAGAGTTTTAAAAATGAAAGAAAGAATAAAATAAAGAGAATTTAATTAGAAAAAAAAAACATTTGCAAATAAAAATAGGAAAAATTGGAAAGGTTGAAGCTTATCTGGCGGATTTTAGATAGAATGAAGATGATTATGAGGAAATACAAATATTTACAAACTAAGTTCAACCTAGTATGGAATGACCAGTTTAAGCAAGTTCAGACTCCTTCTTGAACTCTAATTATTCTCCCAGCGAAACACGGTTCCGGAGCAATCACAGCGGAAACACGGCCAGGAACACTCCCGGCAGCAGGCAGACAGGCACACGAACTCAACACGGCCCAGGAACAATTCAGTCATAACAGACAGACTCAGATCAAGATCAGTTCTTCAAAGCTTCAGAGCGTGTTTCGAAAAGGTAGATGGGATTATTTGTCTTGAGAATTCAGTCTGGGCAGAGATAGACTCAGACTAAGATGAGTTCTTCAGTAGTGATCTTAGCTTTGATCCGGTTCTTCAGTAAATCTCTTCCTCTCTTGATTTCTTAGCTATTTCTCTCCCCCCAAAAAATTATTTTTTCAACCGACAATTCTGATTTTACCAAAATATGTCAATGTTGTCAGATAACCTTCATAAATAAGTATGAAGACTCATTTCATGTCAAGTATTAAATAGAATAGAGATCCCGCCACATAAGGTGGCAGTAGCCAAACTTGGAACTAAATTTGACGTTACCGCCATT
>JAMBLF010001753.1:0-40204 GCA_030578115.1 Leucoptera coffeella
AGACCCTAGCTTGGAGAAGAACTAACAAGAAACTCCGGAAATCAATTTATTATAATCACCCTTAACAAACATAAAAATTACAAAGAGTGGGCAAAAAAACACAACGCTGGTAATACTAAATTTACCTTTCATACAAAATAACACGCAATTGCGGAAACGTCAAATTTAGTTCCAAGTTTGGCTACTGCCAGCTTATGTGGCGGGATCTCTATTATTTTTGTTTGTCGTACTTGATCTTTGTGTTTACTTGCCTGTGACGTCACGCAGATCATATGGCGTCCGCCATTACAGAAACAGCGTTTTTCGCGCGAATATTGTAATTTAAATTTTAACTCTATATTTTTACGGAAAATACTGCAAAATTTGCAGAAATATACATGTGGTGTATTAATCTTATACCAACGAATAATTTGAAACAATTTTTCAAAATCAGTTCAAATAGCCTATTGTGTATGGTAAAAAAAAATTTGTGCACGCAGCCATTGTGGAGAAATTCACCAAAAACTGATTCCGCTGGGCGAACGTTCGCCCAGCGGAACTTTTTTTGATCCATTGACTTTAGAAGAAAAGAGATGTGTCCAAAAATTAGTGTGTATTTGTGTGTAATTGTGTATGTATGAAAAAAATTAGTGCATGCATAAACTTCGGAGAAATTCAAGTTTCCGCTACGCGAACGTTTGGCCATTAGCTAGTTTTCATACAAAGCGCTTACATAGAGAGCTGTAGATTTTTACATACTTTGTTTTGAATTTGTTTATATTTGTTTAAAAACAGATTTAGAAAAAAAACGTAAGGCTTAAAAGATAAAAATATAAACGTAAAATACGCTTATTAGGTCTTAGTTCTTAAAGTATGCACTTTGGGGTCTAGATTTTCACGTTTATACAAACCTTGTAAGTGTCTGCAACACGTTGCCAAGTATCAATGATGTTCCGTTAGTAATTAAAGAGTTATAGGACAATTTACCACGAATAGATCACTGTTTACAAAGCAGTCAAATATCATGACGTTCTAAAGGAATTGCATGGTAAAATGTATGCCAATAATTAGTGTATTCATTCAACTATTCACATGCAAAATTTCATGTCATTAAATTCAGTAATTAAAGAAAAACAATTATAATACTGACGAAGCATCGAAAACCTACATAACCCGACCAAGTTCGGATAGCTACAAAAAAGCGGCCGTGCAATATATTTAGGTAACATCCCAAAATTTACAGTATAATACCGGTATTGAATTGGTACAGGTGATAACACAATTGTTGTTTCGATATAATTTATAGGTCATTTATTTTTGTACACCTACTTTTTTAAATGTATTTGACTATGACAGAAAGTAGGTACCGTTTACGTAGGTACTTTATTTAAGTATGCGCTTGAGACTTGAGATATAATGTAAATACAGTGTAAACTCTTTATAACATTATTCTCTATAACGATAAACTCTCTATAACATAGAAAAGACCACAATTAAGTATTCTTCGTAATAGAGAATGGCGGCTGCGCTATAAAGAGTGTATCAATGTATGGGTTTTAAGGTAAACCAACCAAATTGTGGTCTTTTCTATGTTATAGAGAGTTTATCGTTATAGAGAATAATGTTATAAAGAGTTTACACTGTATTTACATTATATCTCAAGTCTCAAGCGCATACTTAAATAAAGTACCTACGTAAACGGTACCTACTTTCTGTCATAGTCAAATACATTTAAAAAAGTAGGTGTACAAAAATAAATGACCTATAAATTATATCGAAACAACAATTGTGTTATCACCTGTACCAATTCAATACCGGTATTATACTGTAAATTTTGGGATGTTACCTAAATATATTGCACGGCCGCTTTTTTGTAGCTATCCGAACTTGGTCGGGTTATGTAGGTTTTCGATGCTTCGTCAGTATTATAATTGTTTTTCTTTAATTACTGAATTTAATGACATGAAATTTTGCATGTGAATAGTTGAATGAATACACTAATTATTGGCATACATTTTACCATGCAATTCCTTTAGAACGTCATGATATTTGACTGCTTTGTAAACAGTGATCTATTCGTGGTAAATTGTCCTATAACTCTTTAATTACTAACGGAACATCATTGATACTTGGCAACGTGTTGCAGACACTTACATGGTTTGTATAAACGTGAAAATCTAGACCCCAAAGTGCATACTTTAAGAACTAAGACCTAATAAGCGTATTTTACGTTTATATTTTTATCTTTTAAGCCTTACGTTTTTTTTCTAAATCTGTTTTTAAACAAATATAAACAAATTCAAAACAACGTATGTAAAAATCTACAGCTCTCTATGTAAGCGCTTTGTATGAAAACTAGCTAATGGCCAAACGTTCGCGTAGCGGAAACTTGAATTTCTCCGAAGTTTATGCATGCACTAATTTTTTTCATACATACACAATTACACACAAATACACACTAATTTTTGGACACATCTCTTTTCTTCTAAAGTCAATGGATCAAAAAAAGTTCCGCTGGGCGAACGTTCGCCCAGCGGAATCAGTTTTTGGTGAATTTCTCCACAATGGCTGCGTGCACAAATTTTTTTTTACCATACACAATAGGCTATTTGACTGATTTTGAAAAATTGTTTCAAATTATTCGTTGGTATAAGATTAATACACCACATGTATATTTCTGCAAATTTTGCAGTATTTTCCGTAAAATATAGAGTTAAAATTTAAATTACAATATTCGCGCGAAAAACGCTGTTTCTGTAATGGCGGACGCCATATGATCTGCGTGACGTCACAGGCAAGTAAACACAAAGATCAAGTACGACAAACAAAAATAATAGAGATCCCGCCACATAAGCTGGCAGTAGCCAAACTTGGAACTAAATTTGACGTTTCCGCAATTGCGTGTTATTTTGTATGAAAGGTAAATTTAGTATTACCAGCGTTGTGTTTTTTGCCCACTCTTTGTAATTTTTATGTTTGTTAAGGGTGATTATAATAAATTGATTTCCGGAGTTTCTTGTTAGTTCTTCTCCAAGCTAGGGTCTCCGCTGAACTTCTTCTTCTCAATCGTTACGCTCTTATCAGAGCGGTCGTGGTCTTCATGACGTGGCATCTTGAGCAGCCGAAATGGTTGGTGAACTAACCTCGGTAAAAATATGTAAAGACAATGCTCAGTGCCATGTTTGAAATAGTTTTTTTACATACATACATACACATCACGCCTGATTCCCTGTAGAGGGGTAGGCAGAGATCACGGATCCCCATTTGTCCCGATCCTGACAGACCACTTTCGCTTCATTGACATTCATACATTCTCTAATACACTCTCGGTGGTTATAGGTACTCCTAACGTCACCTTTTTTCAATATAGCGTCTATCTGACTGTTACATATATGTCTTATTAGGCCGGCCCCTACGTAACCGCCCTTCCACTTCACTCATATATATTCCTTTTGTCAATATATAGTTTTTTTAATTTGTACTTAGATCATAAAATAACTTTCAAAGAGAGCTTATGATAGGGCCTATTTTGAATAAAAATTATTTTGACTTTTGACTTTGGTATATTAATTTGTTTTATTTGAGTTTATAGCTCTGCAACCAAAGATCGTTACAAATGAAACCTCAATATAATGTATCGAGCCGTATGGCACAGTGAGTGCTAGTTTTGGCGTGTTTACTGGCAACACTGGATTACGCGACTGTGGCGACGCCTCCAACTGCCACCTTATGTGGCGGGTACTCTAGCTAGTTTGCGGATTCACATAGAGTGTGTGTGTATCAGAGAATTCCATATGTTTAAGCAACATTCAGTAATTAATTTAAATATACTTTGTGTACTTGACCATGTTATTATTCTTGCATGTGCACTATTTGTAGGGGATTAATAAACATAACCTATATATTTTGTGAAACAGCGACGGAAATTAATATAAAAAGTAGCTTTATAAATAAATACTTAGATGCTTAAATTTCATCTTTTATATTTTTGAGCTCTGCAGCATAATAATCAGAGTTATTTTTAAAGAAAAGTGCAACCATAAATGCGTCATCTTAGGTAGATTTCTATTGTCGACTTGTACAAAATTCTTGTCCATTTTGACAGCAAATACTATTGTTTATATCACTGGTTAATAGTGTCCTGCGGAATTCTTGTAAAAATAGTACAAGAAACGATGGAAATACGATAAAATCACACTAAGTGCATAACAATAAACAATGTTTACTTGCCTGTGACGTCACGCGAGGCGTAGCCAATCACAGAGCGTTCTTGTGAAGGAAGAAATTCAAAAAATTATATGAATTTATTATGTTTATTTTGCAAAATCAATTAATATTTTCGGATAAAATAGTGCTAGATATGGTTTTTTATATTATTACCTAATAGGATGACCACATTTAGTAACATATTTTTAATAGTGTCAAATAGCCTATTATACGACGTCATACACTAAATATCTGCATAATTCAAATCTTTAAATTCAACAACATTCCGCTGCGCGAACGCACACTTGTGAGTGAAGCAAGGGAGATTCGTCAGGATGGTTCCAGGTGGCCGTCGTTAATCTCTGCCTATCCCCCTTAGGGACGTAGAGGCGTGAATTACTCCATCTGACGTTGCCCCACATGAAAAGTAGTGTTCTGTGTTCTTCGAAAAATGTTCGATTATAACGTCTCTTTTTGGTTTGTATGAAATATTTGTAGGATGTATGTATTTAAACGTAATCTGTGATTATTTCATAGAAAAAACTTAAACGGAAGTGCTAAAGAGCGTATTATATTTCAGGACGTAGCACACACGTCAAACGGACCATGTGCCAATAGAAAGCATGTATTTCATAGGTTACATTATTACACTTCAGCTATTTGAATCACGGCTACGGTGAGGAAAACCATCTTGAAACCGTCTATTATTCGAAGAAAGCATTAGCCAACGCTGGTGTGCCGTGAGGAAGCGTGGGGTGCTCAAAATCTATTAGTGTGCTGTATATATGTATTGCAACCCACGCCATGGCATTTCATTTGAATTATGAAAATAAAACACAAAAAGAGACATTTAAAGTTTATTCAAATCGTAATTTAAGTAAGAATTAACAATAGCATTATAAAAATATATTAATGTAGAATTTAAATAAAAAAGTATCAAAAACATCAACAAAAAATATAATTTTCTCATATTTATCAGATCTGTCAAGTTGTAAATCTTATCTAGTTGTATAATACATTAATTTCGTAGCTTTTTGTACCGATATCATAGTTACTTACCGTCGGATATTAATCCATAGTAACTTTTCTATTGTATCGAAATTAACTATGTTATTTCAGCACAGCTGATCGACTTCATTATTATTATATTAGATTGATTAAGTACTCATGATTAAATTGAGGCAGTAAAATTGATCAGCAATTGCTTATAGGCAAAAAATGCATGGCAAGAGAGCCATAATAATTCTGTAACAATAAATACAATAGGCCAGATACTGCCTCAGCATACCGCACCCGTTCCAATAGTTATATATCCAGTTATATTTAAAAGTATAATAATTATCAAACTAAAACGTTAAAATCTGCATTCAGTTTTCCATTCAATATTGATTCTATCGCTATAGCATTATCATCAAAATTACAATTTGTATTGTTAAACAAATTAAAATATTTCTAAGAAACAAAATAAAACCTTTTTTTCCATGAACTAGTCTGTTTTTCATTCATGAACTGACCTTCAAATGCTAGTTCCTTGTACATCGAAGAATAATACCGATTGTCGCTTTACGTAACACCATCTGTATTGTATTTTAGAAAAACATATTGTATCTTTTGTTATTGTGTTCATATCTTGAAGTTATATAACTTTTTATTATTATTTATATCATCTTGTAATTATCTAGTTAGAATAAGTCCCCATTTCTTGTAAAATAAATGCAATAGCGATAGCCACGTCACAAGCTGTGCATACTGTTATTTAGTACCCAACACAAATGTGGTAGAATATAACGATAGAACCTGATTGTGGATCCCAGTTAATCACACAGATATTCACAGACCCAAAAAAATCTAAAATACACCGTAACATGCATTGTGGAATGTATTATTATATCTTACAGTTGACTGTCAAGAATAAAATTACGTATAACTTAACTACTAACTAATAAAAAGAACACAGTACAATATTCGTTGCAAACGTAAAATAATAAAATATAGTAAAAATATATTCAAAATTAATAATATTATAAAGGAGACAATTATAGATGGATGGAATAAGTATGAAAATTTAAACACTGAAATGATTTCATAATATAAAATACCAAATGAGATATCTGAAACATTTGGTTTGTTTTGGATAATATATCTATGATTTGATCAGTTTATAATGTTTCAGTTAGCAAATATATTTTTCTGCTTCTTACACTTATTACTAATGATTATTTATTAGATCATCTGTCAAATCAGATTCATTTTACATATGGAATAAAATTAAAAATAAATATAACATAACTTCAATAAAATATGAGTTCATTCTTTTTGCCTTTTATAAAAATACTTATCTTAGAACACATTTAAATAGGAAATTTGTTCCTCATTTTAATACTATTCAATTGACAGTATAACAACATTTAACTAATTACATTTTGTGCTTCGATCCAACATTTTTACTTACTTTACAAAATTCGTCAATAGTTCGAGAGCCATGATCACATTTTCTATCAGATTCTTGATTTGGATGAGTTTTCTTTTACTTCAAACAATTTTCTTACGAAAAATACTTGTAGACAACCTGTTGCTGCTATCGCCAATATCTGTATCATAGACCACCTAGAAGAATACATAAAATTGCGTTAGTATTTATGTCTAATGCTGAGCAAGAAGAAAACCAAAGTATTCTATTTAAGTAACATTATAAGAAAATAAATACAATAATTATTTTTAAGTTTGTGCTGAGAGGAATAGTATTCAGAGGCAACCTAAAAGATATTTAACTAATGAGTTATGTATAAATCACAGTTCACAACTATGTAGTGACAAATAGGTTAGATGTTACCATAGACCACCTATTGATTTTTGGAGATGAACAAGGGCAATTCTAAATACCTACAATATACATGGGAATAAGTAATGGTTGAGAAACTGAAACAATATTACCTTAAAACATAGGTATTGTTGTCCATGAGCAAATTATAATCTCTGGTTTCTCTAGCCCTTGAGTGGTATTGGTACTGAAGGATATCATTGATGTTCCTCTCCACAAATTGGATTGAGTTCTGAAAGTTGAGAAATGCAGCAAATCAATACCTGTTATCTGATAAGTAAATCAAGGTATACTCTGCAATAGAAACAACAAAATTAAGTGTATACAGTGTGTTATTGCATAAATTTATATGTTCGTGATGATTTAACTGTAAAAATCACAGGAAAAAATATCTCTCTTTCATGCGTCATCTCTTATATGGATAAATTGGAGGGTTTGAGTGTCCTCAATTGCAGAGGTAGTAATTCTATGGCCATCTTATACCCCACGTTGACCCGATAGTTAGTACTCAATTGACAGGTAAGGTCTAATCATCATTTACAAGCACTGTCAACCTGGTTAGGGAACAGGTAGATTATCTCACAATGTTCACCATCACTGTAATCCTATTTCAATTTGTAAACTATTCTATCGGAATATATCTTAGTATTTTGACCCCTAACCCATAAGCAGCCCAAGCCATATAGTTATGTATCATTGGTATAACTACCATTCATCAAAACCACCTGCATAACATTTCCAATCATATTTTAAAATCATGTTTTCAACAATTATTCATGCTTTTTGCATGCAACAATTGTCATATTTGTTTTTTTGCTGTACAACAAATTTATCTATAATGAAACCATGTCAAAGTTTGACTCAGCTAAACTTTAAAACAATTTAGATACAGTCAGGAACAATAATAGTTGGCAAACTGTTATATATGAGCTATATATGGCGACCATAACAAATATTTCTTATTACATCCTAGTTCTTAATAAGATTTGACAGCAAAATATGAGAAGGCTTTTTCCATTATAATTTGGTTGCTCAGTTATTGGGGGCTTGACACTGTATGTATAGGTACAGGTTTCAAACGTCATTATATCTACCATTAGAAAAAGTAGTATGGAGGGTTTGAACAATTGCAGAGATAGACATCCAAACCTCTGACACAAGGGTTATTGGTTGTGAGAGTGTTGTTTCTATTAGTTATCTCCAGGATTTTTGCTTTACTCATTATGAATGTTATTAGACATCTGTGAAACAATACTCACACTTATTCACAGAACGGTTTACCAATTTAAAAGAATCATGTTAAAACTGTAATACTGAGAGTAGTTCAAAGCAAGTGGTGAGTAAAAAGATATGAAAATTAAGGTAGGAAACCAATACAAGGTCTGTTTTCTTCATTACCACAGAAACATAATTTCAGTGTCCCTATAAATCATACAAACATATACATTCACATCCTTTTATTCCTTTCAGGGTGGACAGAACCTTGGGAATATTAGGGTTGTGATGGCATATTGATGTCAATTTGCTAGTGCATCATCCAATACTTTGCAATTACACCTAATACCTTAGGCACCACCTATGACATGCCAGGAGGAACGGCAGCTAGTTAGCATTCATTTTACATTTAAAACTAACACAAGTCCCCAATATATAACTCACTCCGCAATTGCAAATATAGCTACAAAAACCTATTGACTATTTCTATAAAATACTTACTGTAAAATTTTTAATATTCATATCTAGCTCCTCAACTTCTTTGGCATATTTCTCCCACATATCATATCTTATAACAGACAGGTACAAATTGACCAGCTTTCCAGCAAAACGACTGAACTGATTATCTAGGCATACTGAATAGTAGCCCCCCGAGGAAGTTTGGTCGGCGTACTCAGCACTCTGCCGCCACTCGTATGGGTGAACAATCTGGCCTTTAGGGTGCCTCACTGCAAAGCCACACTTACCGTCTCCACCTTTCAACACCTAAAACGAAAATAAAAAGAACATCTTAGCGGAACCATTGCAAAACACGATTCAGTACGACAAAACAAAAGAACTTTCTAATAAATTTTCTCAATAAAAATCTATAGATAATATTAAAATTATATCAACATGGTAAGTAAGAATGATATTTATTAATAATTTCGGCTAAATTAATATAAAAAAACGAAGAATTACCTGATAACTAGCATAAAAAGTAGCACCGGGTTGCACATATTGATAATAACAGTCCTCTTTCTCAGGATCGATGTGTACTTTGTAATCCATAGTAACGGCTGGAAGGTTTTCGTACCATGGTCCGGTGGTAGAAGATACACCGTCTCCTACAACTGATAAAGCTGTAAATAATAACGATAACACGGTAAATACGTGCCACGTCCAACGAGCCATATTGACAAATGCACAACAACAACTAAAACAAAACTGACAACAAATCTTGACACGTTTCACCTATCACATGTGTAGAGATCGCGCCACATACGGTGGCAGTTGGAGGCGTCGCCACAGTCGCGTAATTCAGTGTTACCAGTAAACACGCCAAAACTAGCACTCACTGTGCCATACGGCTCGAAACATTATAGGTTTCATTTGTAACGATCTTTGGTTGCAGAGCTATAAACTCAAATAAAACAAATTAATATATCAAAGTCAAAATATGTTTATTATACTATTTCAAACATGATTAATAATTAACGGGACTTATCCTTCTTATTATATATTACATATATTATGTGTTCCTTCACTCTGTCCGCAATAGACCGTTTAGTCTGTTCGACATAGGATTTCCCACAGCTGCAATCAATCTTATACACACCCTTATATCTTATATCATGAGTATAAATCGCGAATCTCTTAAAACTATTATTTCAAACATGGCACTGAGCATTGTCTTTACATATTTTTTACCGAGGTTAGATCAGCGGAGACCCTAGCTTGGAGAAGAACTAACAAGAAACTCCGGAAATCAATTTATTATAATCACCCTTAACAAACATAAAAATTACAAAGAGTGGGCAAAAAACACAACGCTGGTAATACTAAATTTACTTTTCATACAAAATAACACGCAATGGCGGAAACGTCAAATTTAGTTCCAAGTTTGGCTACTGCCACCGTATGTGGCGGGTACTCTAAATGTACACTTAGAGTACCCGCCACATAAGGTGGCAGTAGCCAAACTTGGAACTAAATTTGACGTTTCCGCCATTGCGTGTTATTTTGTATGAAAGGTAAATTTAGTATTACCAGCGTTGTGTTTTTTGCCCACTCTTTGTAATTTTTATGTTTGTTAAGGGTGATTATAATAAATTGATTTCTGGAGTTTCTTGTTAGTTCTTCTCCAAGGGTCTCCGCTGAACTTCTTCTTCTCAATCGTTACGCTCTTATCAGAGCGGTCGTGGTCTTCATGACGTGGCATCTTGAGCAGCCGAAATGGTTGGTGAACTAACCTCGGTAAAAATATGTAAAGACAATGCTCAGTGCCATGTTTGAAATAGTTTTTTTACATACATACATACACATCACGCCTGATTCCCTGTAGAGGGGTAGGCAGAGATCACGGATCCCCATTTGTCCCGATCCTGACAGACCACTTTCGCTTCATTGACATTCATACATTCTCTAATACACTCTCGGCGGTTATAGGTACTCCTAACGTCACCTTTTTTCAATATAGCGTCTATCTGACTGTTACATATATGTCTTATTAGGCCGGCCCCTACGTAACCGCCCTTCCACTTCACTCGTATATATTCCTTTTGTCAATATATAGTTTTTTTAATTTGTACTTAGATCATAAAATAACTTTCAAAGAGAGCTTATGATAGGGCCTATTTTGAATAAAAATATTTTGACTTTTGACTTTGGTATATTAATTTGTTTTATTTGAGTTTATAGCTCTGCAACCAAAGATCGTTACAAATGAAACCTCAATATAATGTATCGAGCCGTATGGCACAGTGAGTGCTAGTTTTGGCGTGTTTACTGGCAACACTGGATTACGCGACTGTGGCGACGCCTCCAACTGCCACCTTAAGTGGCGGGTACTCTAGATAAGAAGCCAAATGCCTATTTACATAATAAATTCAACATAATTTGGCTTATTCTTGAAAAACATAATTATAGTCTGGCTAACGAAAGTAGATACTGAAAAAGCGCGGCAAATTTAAAATATATTAACATTGCAACCCTAAAATAAAAAGGAAAGGCGGAACAACTCACTTTGATACTTTGACATTTACTTTTATTTTACTAGTGGATGCTTCCAATTTTGTTCGCGTTATGACGTGATTAAAAATAGCTTATATAACTTGTTATCTCTTTATTAACTCCATACCAAACATCACACGGATACGTCACTCCATTGTAGCGTATTAAAGGAACAAACAAAAAATAACTAATACGAATATGTACTTACTTAATTAAAATTAAAAAATATCAAGACATTTTGACCGTACTAACCTAACCTAATTATACGCAAGTCAACCATAAAGAAACATCAACAACACGCCATCTTCGGCGTCAGAAATAGGAATACCATACACTGATTCTGATTTTCCCAAATTTTTCGGAAAACAGATACAAATTAATTTTATTTAAAATAAAATTGCTAAGTTTTTGTCTACCTAATTAGTTAAAATATAGTGTACCTAATTACTTAAGCTATTTATTAGACCAACGTAAGGCTTAGTGTAGCTCTTGAAATGATCCAACACGTACATACGAAACTTATTTTCGATTAACACAATTTTAGCAGACGTACGAATTTTTAAAACTCATTTTATAAAATATTTTAAATGAGTTTGTTTTAAAAATGCTTTTTTAGAATTAATTGTTCCTAAGTACTTTCTACTTAAAATACCCCAATTGTAGGGTAAATATCCGATGGTAGGAACACTTTAGTGTTGTCATATAAAAAGTTTGCAAAATAATCCAGTATCTACTTTCGTTAGCCAGACTATAACAGTGATTATTGAAAAAATATTTATAGTTAAATAATATATTATAGTGAAAATATATTACAGCATCTCTAATGAATTAGTATTTTTTTATCATCAATTTATATTAGATTCGCCGAAGTTTTACGTTTATAATCAAATCAGTAATATTTGTTCCGTAAAATAATGAATGATAATGTCTGTCTGTTCCTTTAAACAATAGTACAAGTGTCGTTATTTCTAACAAATTGAACTGAATTGATTTACTAAGGTTTTGGTTATAATATTATAACCTATGTAGTTCAAAACTTTAAATTATGTTCTCACTAAGAAAACGCAAGATCCAGTTTGAATTATATGCATAGATTTCTAAAAAAAATAATTGCTTGAAATGAAGTCACGTTATTTATCATTTATATCCTATTTGGGAATGAATTTCAGGTTTGTAAAACTAGACGAGCAAAATTAAACTTGAAAAAAACTACTACAAAACTCATATTTTGACATATAAAATAATGCAGGTCATCAGAGAAATTATGGATGAAAGACGGAAAGCATTACCCTGATCCTCAGAGCATACAGGGGTTGCTTGAGATCGCTCTTCAAAAGTTGAGACCAGTCAACTATCCCAATGTAGTTTTATCAAGCCGGTAAGTTTAATGTTTGATATCTTAGTCCAATTCTCTATTTAAACGTCATTTAGATCAAAATAAATTAATTATGTTTTACTTTCTACATGTTGTAGGACTATGGAATATATGGACCAAATAGCTAGTAATCTTTCATTAACATTCCATATTAAAAGTTTTATTACCATTGTATATTTTATTCTCATTATTATTGTAGGACAGATGGAGGTGTACATGCCCTGGGTAATGCAGTGCATTTTGATCTAGATCGTAAAGGAGACTTGTCTTATGAAGCAGATTATGTTACAAAGCAAACAAATAAGTTTTTTTACACAACTGACTCCAGTATACATGTGAAGAAAACCATAAAGGTACCAGACAGCTTTAATGCAAGATTCAATGCCAAATCAAGGACTTATTTGTATAGGTGATTTGTTTATTTTGTAATTTACACATATGTACTTTTATATGATATGACAAAACATATAATAATAGATAATTGTTCTAGAAGTAGGATGAAAATTTATTTATAACATAAATCAAATGGGATAATTAAAAGATGAGTTCTTTTATAAAGCCAGCTGGACAACAATGTGTTAGAATAACAATACTAAATAATTTCAGATTTGCAGTATTAAAAGATGGCTTAGTACTGCCCGAAAATTCCATGATATCATCATATACACCCATTGAAGAGTGGAAACGTTGTCACCACATAAGGTAATTTAAAGACTATCCTTTTTAGTGAACATTCGTGTATATAAAATTTGAGAATGTTATTCAAAATTATTTAATTATTCTGTAAAGCTGTGTGCTTCTTTGATATGACACCATCTAAGTGATGATCTGTAATGTTTCCTAATTGCCCAAGTCCACTAATGCATTTTAGAAAAATTGTAGTGTAATCATACTTTGGTAACGGTGAAGTTCTTAGTGGAGTAGCAAAAGTGTTGAATTTCTTTTGAGATTTGAGCACTTGATGATGATGTTACTGATTATACAACAAATATTCCAGATTAAACAGCTTTGATCCAGATAAATTTAGAGAAGGAGCCAAATATTTCGTTGGTTACCATGACTTTTCAACATTCAGAAAGTTTGATAGACTCACTAATAAACATAACAGACGAGAAATATACTCAATGGAACTGAATCCTGGAAAACCACTAATAGTATCTCCAAGGAATGAAGTTTTTGACTATTGGGAGGTTAAGATACATGGGAAATCCTTTGTGCATAACCAAGTAAGTGACAGGTTGCTTATTTTAACAAATAGGAAAACTAAATTAACTTACATGATCAAGATTTTTTTTTTTTATTTACAACTGTATTCACATGAATATAAACTTACTTGTTAAACTATTCACTAAATTATATATAAATAAATCAAGATTTTATTTTAGCATTTCATTTGCAACCCGTTTTTGTATCACAAAAGTAACAGGAGTAGTTATAGCTCATTATTATGTTCCTTTAGGAATGTGGTGCAAGATGTCTATACTAGGGCTGTTTTTTAAAATTGTGCATTCAGTAAACTGTTATGTTTCTTACTTATACCCTGAAATTCTGCTTATCTCTTTGAGCAATGTCAATATTACTTGTGTGATTGTTTATACTATTAAACAATGTGATTTATAATGATATATCTTTCGTTTCTTTGGTTCTAGATCCGCCGTATGTTAGGTGCTTTGATGTCTGTTGCAATTGGAAAATTGGACCCAAAAAGAATAAAGGTGATGCTCCAAGTCCCGTCTAAGCATAGCTGGTACTCTTACATGTCCACTTTTCCTCCAGATGGACTGTATTTGTGTGATGTGGAATATGATCCTAAAGACTTTGAAGAAGAGACTTTAGTGCAAACAGAAGATTGTCTGGATGACTAGTAGAATCATTGTTTTTGTATTAGAATTAGAAATGGGTACTGAATAGTAGTAAGTAGTCAAAATGAGTTTCCTCTTCCAAATTCAAAATAAAAAGAATAAATTGAACAGTACAGCAACATTGGTTACCCAAGCTGATGGTAAAAAGTTCATTGAAAAACGTAACGACAATGAATATAACATACAACCTTGTCAAAGTGAATCATTTGGTTTTGTAGTTGACACAAAACCTGATAAGATACCTTGTAAAGTTATAGATAACTTATACATAGGTTCCCAAGACTGCACGGAAGCAGATATTCTAGAAGAATACAATATCAAGTATGTCCTAAGTCTAGGCATTAATATAAACATAGATACGCAGAAAATTACTCACAAGTTCGTAGAATGTCTTGATTTACCAGAAACTGATTTACAAGATACATTGAAAAAATGTCTGCCTTTTATTAAGAAAGCCTTAGATAATAAGGAGAATGTTCTAGTACATTGTAACGCAGGGGTTTCACGCACTTCTACCATCGCGATAGCCTATCTGATGCATTACTGCTTCATGGATTATACAAAAGCGTTTGATGTGGTGAAGAGTGCAAGACCTTGTATAAGACCAAATGATGGGTTCAGAAAACAATTAGAGAAAATGAAACCTGGGTGTGTTATTGATTAAGTTTGTTAGTAGAATTAAGTGTATGTGAATTTTTGATTGAAGATTTTGACTCGTAATAAAAAACAAAGACAGTGAAAATAAGTGCGTAGTTTGGTTTTCTAAAATATGAATTAATAAAGACTAATCAGCTTACTCAGAAAATGTTTTATGCCATAAGCGCGTGTGCAATTATTATTGAGTTTTGATGGGACTAAAAAATAAAACTAGAATTTGTACATAAACAATTGAGTATAATCAATTTCACAAAATTATAACAGATAAGAGTTCAGCCTTCTTTGCAACTGCTAAGTACTGTAAATAAAATAGTAATTAATAACTCTGCTTTTATTTTCACCAAAATATATATATTTCAAATAGAATTAGCTTCTGCAAATCAAAGAAGTTTACAATATTGGGGTTCGTATCTATTAAATATTTAATCATTTATGTTCATGATATAGTAGTAGTTATATTTCTGCCGCATCTTTGAAAAGTCATTGAAATTTCAATACAAAATGGAATGCAGTAAGTAGACGTAATAATTAACAAATCGCAAATATGTCTGGGTATAAATAAATCATTTGTCTACAACTAAGACTTAGCTTAATAAAATATTTACTGAATTTAAAACATAATTGATGGGACAGGTACGTAAATTACTAAAAAATAATCTAATATTGTGAAATAAACTTATATTACTTAAACATTTTAAGACTATTAAAGTGTGTAACGTGTGTGATATTCCTTGATCAAAGGATATGGAAGACATGAGACTGAGATAGTAAAAAAAAATAGGTATTTAACAAAATTCGAGCCTGTTTTTATTCAATTATTTAGTAGTTTACATATTGTGTTATTAACAAATAGAAAAAAAAATTGTATTTGGTTTAGTAAGAAATAAATAATAGATTTGGTAAATTATGAACACTTTAGGTGTAAAGCATTAAATGAACATTATGATACAATTTCCAAATAGGTATTTAAAAGATTAAAAGCTGTTACCTAAAATAATACGAATGGAATGGTTCAGAATCGAAAAAAACTGTCTGTATTAAAAGTAATAATTACATTCGTTATAAATTAGCAACGTTATAATTGTTACCTATTATTAAATTAATCCTATATTCACTGGAATGTTATTATTAAGTACATCTTGGACGGATAACATTAAAACATCATTGGAAGTACATTTTGTAACAATTGTGCCACAGTAAAGTTATATAAAATTAACAGTTATGGAATGTGCCTACTAAACCTAAAAACTTCGTAAATAGCATATAAAACAAAATGTATAACTTCATTATATGAATCACATTCAAAAGTATACGCATAAAGGGCACACAATTCATCTTGGAAAATGGAATGTTATGAAAATAAGTGTTATAGAAAACACATTATAAAAAGAAATGTTTTCTTAGTAAATCTCTTATTTTTACAATGTAAAGAGAGCTGGCTACATATGCTACTAGCTAGTTATATATTAGTACTTAATTCTAAATTATTGTACTTTCACTTAGTTAAATCACTTTCTAAGGCACATAATCGACTTTATTCATAAATAGTTTGTTCTTCGAATATAAAATGGAATGCTTATGTTACTTTTTGAGCAATCATCTTAATGCTAATTAAAACCATAAAAATTATATATCTTTTTCATCGACAAAATGTTTCGGATAAAATGCTTCCGTTCCTCTATCATACGTACATCGGTCACATTGTTATGTATTTTAAAATGACTAAATAAACGGATATACGACTACTAAGATAATTATATGATAGTGTATAAGGTACACATACAGGATAACAAATTTTCAACTATACAAAAAAATATTCGAAATCTATATAATTAATATAATTTTGTGTAATAATACGTAATTGATATTATTAATTACAAAAAAACTCAAAAGATATTGGAGTCGTAAATGCAGATATTACAATATGAAATGCAAATAATCTCGTTTTGTTTCTCAAAAGGAAGATAATTCAGTCAACAAATCCTCACTCAATCTTCTTAAACAATCATACTCGTACATCACTTAAAAGTGATATTATAGGACTAACAATATAATGTCTTTTTACTTTGTGACAGTTTTAATATAACTATGCTTACTGCACACTTTGAAATTGGGTACTTTAAGGGACAATGAAGGATATTATTTTACTTAGGTCAAACATCGCATTTAATTCTTCAATGAAAATGTACTCATAAAATTCAGTATATAAAGTTGTAGTTCTTGACATACTACAGTAAACTTGGGACATGAAAATGCTCAAAAATTAAATATTTTCTGTCAGTTGCAATGTAGAGACACACGTCTTTGTCAAAATGTGATAGCAATTGTATTTAATTTAACTGACCATGGAGTTCAAGACTTCTACTACAATTTTTTAGTTAAATATTCTTTTTAGCTATGTTTAAAGAACGTGCAGTATCTGCAAATTTGTGTTATCTACAATGGTCCAAACTGACAAGATTGAATGTCTCACCACAAGTATAGTACTCGATTCCATAATACTCAAAATGGCTTCAAATGCTTTATGTTTTAATGTATTCTATTAATTTGTAACTAAGAGTCAAAACACAAAATATAACCTAACCCTTAGTACATATACACATACCCAATACACAGACCATTCAAAACCAATTTGACCTGGAACCGGAACCATAGCCCATAGTATTCTTACTTCTACCCAGAGAGATATTTCACAGATTCCTCAGCGTGAGTCCCCTGGCGGGCAAGCTGTTGGCCTTGGCAGTGCCGTCCTTGGCGTGCGAGTGCGCCACCGCTATGCTGAGGCACTGCACCCACTGCTCGGCGTCCTTCCCGTCCTTGGGCTTCAGGATGAGGGTCTGGTCTCCCGTGAAGATCTCGAACGCCTTCGGGATGTTCCTCGCCCCTCGCGACACCTTCACGGACCGAATTTGGTTTATGTCTATGCTCTCTCCGCCTCCGCTCTGAAATAAACGACGAGAAAGAGTTTTAAATTACATACATACACATCATGCCTGATTCTCTGTACAGGGGTAGGCAGAGATTACGGATTCCCGTTTGTCCCGATCCTGACAGACACTCATACACACTCGGCGGTTATAGGTACTCTCAATGTCACCTTTTTTCAATATAGCGTCTATCTGACTGTTACATGTCTCATTAGGCCAGCCCCTACGTTACCGCCCTTCCACTTCACTAATATATATTCCTTATTTCAATCTCAGTCATTACATCTTCTTTAAAAATTATTAAAAAATATCTATACAACATCTGCAACAGCGTTGACGTACCAATTTTCATTCGATCACTGAACTACAACAACTCAAACGAAACAAAATACCCACCCAGATTACTAATAACATCACGTTTGACGTTACAAAAAAGTCTCTAATCAATTCCTCATCAATGTAAACATAACTGACCGCTTCCTTGCACGAGAGGTGCGCGCCGGAGAGCGTGAAGTAGCGCGTGCGCCAGCGGCGGAAGAGGCGCCAGCGGCCCTTCTTCTCCTTGAGCTGCCCCTCCATCACGGGCTGCCCGTCCACCGCCAGGAAGCCCTCCGCCTTCTCCGGGTGGTTGCACAGGAAGCAGCCCCAGCGGACGTTGTTGCCCTACATGAAGAAAAAATGTAGTCAGTGCTAAAAGTGCAGTCCCAGTAACTTTTTATAAGGTTTGCGTTTATAAGAACAAAAGACAACATTCATTTGGAAGCACGCGAACGTATAGTGGCCATGACAATGCATAGTGGCGCCAGGTTAAAATGTAAAATTGTCTTCTTTTTTTTAAATTGAAGAGATCCGTGTAAATCAGTTTGCGAAAGGAGGGTCTAAATAGCGCATAAGATAAACAACGTTTCAGGATTTTCTAAATAGGTATAATAGCGAATAATAAATGAATAATTCAAATCCTGTTCGCTTGTATCATGTGTAGCATATGCATTTAATAACAACATCAAAATATTCATATATTCCATGTACTGAAAACTTTGGATCATACGGCTGGAAACTCAAAATAAATCGTTTATAGACAGACCAGCTTTAATAATCCTCAAAGCCT
Source organism: Leucoptera coffeella (assembly GCA_030578115.1). Lineage (NCBI taxonomy): Eukaryota > Metazoa > Arthropoda > Insecta > Lepidoptera > Lyonetiidae > Leucoptera > Leucoptera coffeella. The sequence continues at coordinate 19,142 of JAMBLF010001753.1, forward strand.
TTATATTATATGTGCCAAAGCACTTAAAAATAACATAAAATTGATATTACTGACCTGTTGGCTTAAGTAGAAGCTTCACCCGCTCCCGTCGTATTCAATTCGAAAACGTCGAAGTAGCCGGCCGCCCGCAACTCGTTAAGGAGCATTTCTTGTTCCTACAAACAAATTTAGATTTAAAAACCAATACATACGAACATATGCTCAACAATATTTAGCTGCTAATAGACCCCGAACAAAAAAATCCTGGGTCCTTAATCTACTAATGGACTTTTGGCTCAATATTAGTTCAGTAGTGATACAGTAGATACAACTTCATGCCAGTGAAGCGCTATAGAACTGCGTCTGAACTACAAAAAAGCTAGTGCACTAATCAATCGTGTCTCAATATCAGTTCAATCGCCTTATTTTTGGTACTCCACTACTGTTTTGACAGCTTTGTCTATGGTCAATCGTAAGCGAGTGTGCTATTGAGTTACCACTAAAGCACCATTGACGCGTTATTGAGTCACTATCGAGGTACAACAATGATAAATCAAAATTAGTAGTGCAATAATTAGAGTAGTGACGCAGTAGCAACCCAAATGTATCGTCGTCATAGTTAATTAATGGACTAACCCCCTGTTCTAAAGGGATATAGGGTGAAATGAAATGAATAAATGTATCCTGTTATATTAGTACTACAAATTACCTTGACTCCAGGAAAGGCGCTCGTGACCAGCGTGAGGAAGGACTTGTTCTCGCTCTTGAGCGTGTCCCAGCAGTGCTTGAGCGTGGCGACGGGCGCGTCTCTCGAGGACAGCGCCGACGACGCCCTCGCTTGTAGCGCCAGGAACATGAGGTGGATCCACACGCGGGCCAGGCGTGTACGCATCGTAAATTGCGCGCGTGCAAACAGACAGTGGGGACCACGGGCGCCGCACCCGAATTGGAGTTTGGCGCCTTTCTTTGATTTGCGTTCTGGAATCGATCGGGTCAGGTCAGGAAATTGGTCAAGTTCACAATATAGATAGAACACAATTTTACCATATAAAAAAATTTGAACATAATTTAAAAATAATAAAAATCCATATGTTTGTTACTTATGACATAATAACTCAAGATTTCACCATTTAAATCTGGATTAGGTCCTTGGGCGTCAACCAAAAAGAAATATACTATCGTTCATTAGCTGGTGGAAGGCAAAAAAGAAAAAGACTTTTCACAGCTCTCTCAATACCCCTAATAATAGTCAGTTTCCAGTTACCCCTCGATGGTGCACTTGGCGGGCGGGGGCAGCCTCATGGCCACGTTGTCCATGTAGGCCTTGATCTTGTCCAGGTTGCTTCTCGCAGAAGTGCTGCACCGTGTCCCGCATGGGGTACGGCTCGAACACGCTCATGCGGTGGTTGTGCTCCGCGCTGATCATCGTCACGCTCGTGTTGTTGGCGCGCCGCGACGTCACTGTCACGGGCCCTGTTAACGGGGGAAAACTTTGTTGCTAATTGTGAACTGGTAAATGGTGCGTTTAATTATTGCGACGATTGGTGCTGTACCTCCCTTCTTCTCTATAAGTCGTATAAGTCATTGTTATTAATATGTACATGCTTATTTATGTACATATTAATAACAGTGACTTATACGACTTTGTTATTTGTTGGAAAACCAATTAAGTTCATTTATAAAAAATCGAAAAAATATGACGACTTAGGAACGTATCCATCTCGAAAAAGAACATGCCGTCATTTAATTATGAAATTGTATTCCTCTATTTTAAATATGATGAATGAAGTACAATGGTCTCACCTGCCCCCGTGCCCACGGGCGGGCGGGTGGCGTCGGTGTTGATGACGTAGACCTCGGCCGAGCGCGGGGCCGGCGTGCTGCACCGACACGGCGGGGCTCAGCACCTCCGACGACTTGCGGCAGCTGATGATGGGGCTCAGCGGGATCGAGTGGCTGCTCGACGTCGCCCCTACGCCAGACGAGATCTGCGCCGTCTGTCGATCATATGCGTATTTTATGGAATAAAACTATGGTGTATGTGGTAATGAAAGTCATATTAAATGGTCTATTTCAAGCTATTAGAATAATAAATTAGGTTATATAGACTAGGTTGTTGATGTATTTCCTAACCGGATATGTGAACGTAAAGAAAGCCAGTTTCCAGTATCTAAAAAGGACGAGTAGTTTTTTTGACATATTTTTATATGTCACCTTTATCTATCTAATGAACTTTGAGAGACTAATAACTTTTTTATTACTTAAGTTTGTATATTTCTTTACCTTGCATGTAGACACCTCCGCAAAAAAAAATTCACTTTGTTGGTGCTAAGATATTTTCTATCTTCCGCATATTGTTAAAAAGCAACCATTCTTCACTATGAACCATTCGTCCGAATCGTAAAAGCGACTCACATTAGTAGCGTTGTGCCCTATGAAGATGTTGTGGTGGTTGCGTGCGGGCCGCGGCCTGCCCCCCGCCGATGGTGGTCACGGTGACGGCGCCGCTGCTCTTGTTAACCAGCACGTTTTGACTAGTTTTCGCCATTTGCACTGCCAAACAAGGGGCGACTTACAACTCCGAGGTATGCAAAATCCTTACATACAAATGGAACAAGGACACAATGTCTACTGGGCCACTTGTAGCATTAGTATTAATCTTTTATTTTATTTTATTCTTCATAAGTACAATTTAATATCGTACTTTAAATAAGTCCTATACATTTAAAACTTAAACTTGAAGCTTTTGTATGTTAATGCTGATGTATACAGGGTGTAACAGAAGAGTGTAGTCATACTTTAGGGCTAGATTCTCTATCACCTACTTAGTGTAATTGTAAAGTTTTAGCTCGATATCTTAAAATCTAGAATTTTCCATAATCTGATACTCAAAAATGAGTAAGAACCTAAGTACAAATATTACAATGTCCCATCCCTAGTGCAACTGAAACCAACTAGTAAACAGAGAGAGACAAAAGAAAGTTCGGCGCCTTCATGATTACCGCAAGGAAATTCAATTCGCACTATTTCCTTAGCATTAAGTCTCATTTTCCTGAGACATCGGCATTCGTCAAAAGAATCAGTGCGCCGCCGCACAGTGCTACCTATTGCAGTACATTGTGTTATTGAGAATTGAACGTTTTTCATTACGCAATAAGGCTCAAAATCTGTTTGTAGTAAATATGGATTGGGATTTTTGTCGGCGATTCAAAGTTTGTTTACTTTTCAGTAGGTTTTTAAGAATTGTAGTCCCGTGCTGGTCTGGGACTGGTACTGTAACCGGCTGCCTTCTACCCGGCATGTCGTAAAAGGCGACTAAGGGACTAGGGGGTTTGTTAGGTATTTTGGTCGATTGGCTAGCCACCATCCCAGTGTACCAAAATCTTTTTTATCTTTGTCCCCCAACGACAGGCTAAACGTGACAAAAGGGTCTTTGGAATCTTTTGTTCTGTCCACCCCTTCGGGGATTATGGACGTGATGCACATGTATGTAGGTAACCAAACAAATTTATCTGACCTTTCTTTCACATACAAGATAATTTATTGAAGCCTGCCAACCCGGTTATTATTTTTCTCATAAACATCACGACTGTAATGCCTTGTTCAGTAGTTACCAGGTACCTACATAAAAACTAAACGTGACGGAAGAGGTTTTATGTTTTACCTCTAGGATTTGAAGTCAACGTTTAGCGTAACCTAATCATAAAACTTTCCCTCTTTAATAGGTAAGTGACAGGTAGTTAATCCTCGTAAGGGTAGACTGAACTTAGGGTGACTTAAGATAATTAGCATTAGGTCACATTAGAATTTCAATAGAATCAATACTTAGGATAATAACTGTGACACGGAGTCACTTTAGAAATAAATAGAGATTGTCAGCCTTTCGACCAATGATAGTTTAGTCTCTTAGTCGCGTTTTAGGACTTAGGTACCGAAAGAATGAATTCAAACTGGATACGTACATAAACACAAGACAAAGTATTACATATCTTTATGTTTTAAATAAAAACTATTTAAAACATAAATTGAATTTCATTATTTGAATAATCTTATTACCTTTCAAATTATGTTATTATTAACTAAGTTAGACTGACCTGTTGGTTTTTATTGAGTTAGCAAATTCTTGATAAGATTCCGTACAGTTTCACAACTTTCACATCAATAGTAGGTATCATAACACTGAACCACTACACTTCTTAGTTAATAATAAACTAAGATAATTATCAGCTATTTGCTCAAAACGGTCGGCGCCAAACACTCCCGGTGGGGCGGATCCACTATGTGTGTACTGATGTGGCCATCCGCTAAATCACTCAGACCAGCTCTTGCAGTCCACTAACTATGTGTTATTCATTCGGGTTATTCACAAATTATTACTAAAAGACATATTAATTAGTTTACTTTCACGCACGAATCTCGAAAATCTCAATATGCAAAAACGTTGCAAACTGGACACGTGTCAAAAATCAACTGAGTAACTAAAACAAACAAAATTAAGAATAGGTAAATTTCACTCAAAATTCTAAGGGCGATTCCATACAAGCGTAATTTAATTAGGTATCTGTATTTGTGGTTACTTACCTACATTACATTTGAACATGAGAATTTTATTTAATTTAATGATCTACAACTAAAGATACTGAAATGATGGTGTTACGTGCCTACTGATAATGTATTATGAAATGCCCGTGCTAGTCCGGGACTGTCCAGTGCTGGTCTGGCATAAGTTAAATAGAATGTAACCGGCTGATTTATTCCCGGGATGTCGTAAATGGCAACCTACGACATGCCGGGAATAAGGCAGCTGGTGGACCAGACCGTTACGAAGATAAATAGATAGTTAATAATTATAAAAATACCTATTATAAAAATGCGCAAGCGACGGAATGTAACATAACTACGATTACAGGTAGGTATAGGTAACATACCTAACAAACGCCGTAATCTTCTTAGGTTTGGACTTTCGACAGAATTTAGGCTTCTAGCAGTCTCCACGGTCTCATTTATTATGTGACGTCACGGGATCTCGCAAGACTTGATGGCAATAGGTAATAAGTGATAAAAGGTAATTCTATGACGACCCTAAGCGATGAGTTACGACATTAGGAATGCTAAGCTAATCAAGTACCTAACATGTTCCACGCGTTAATTATGTAAAAAAGTGAACGCATAATATTACAATTGTATGTGAACTCGCCCTAATATCAGTGGCGGCGGCGGGCGGCTTTTCACAAAGAATGGACGGCACCTTCAAGGTGTTTGGGGGTGGAGCCTATAGCTTTGAGCGGCTTTCCTGAAAGCGTTTGACTTCGCCGCCTACCTATACTGATTTACTCATAGTGATGGGTCGGAATTTTGTTGCGATCAGCTGATCGTGAATGTTACTCATTTTCAGATAGCTGTAAAAAAGGCAATTTCAGTCCGATCCTACTGAAACTTGGTATTTAGACTAATTAGGTGATGCTTTATACGACCCTGAAGTATTGCTACACTCTTCTGTTACACCCTGTATATTCCTCCTTAATGTATGAAATGAATACCTGCGTTCGTGTGAGGCGGCGGCACCTGTTGCAAGTTGATCTGCTGGCAGGAAGTCAGTCTGGTCATGCTCTTGTGGAGCCCGCCCACCGATCCACCTGCCAATTAATAAAAAAACATGTTTAATGATACATAATTTATATTTTGATTCAAGAAATTATAACAACTAACTATTATTACAATTTAATATTCAACCAATACATTAAGAAAATCTATTCGTCTCTCAATGGGTACAACAGCGATATCACCTACCAAATTCGTCCGATTAAAAGTGGGTTTTGCGTGGTCAGTCTGACATTACTTCGATTATTATCATTTACGTATTTTCCTCTTACCCGCAACATTAAGCCTGGTCATACTCCTATGGGGGTTGGCAGTGTGCAGTCTCCCAGTGCTTCTAGAGTCGCCTAGCTTCGCCCGCCTCGTGTACCCGCCGGAGGGAACCGGGTTCGGTGCCGGGGCGGGCAAAGGCGCCGGGGAGGGACTCGGGCCGCCCAACTTCACTATTGTTACGCCTGTCGACGTGCGCTTTACTTCACTGTAATAAAGATGAAAGCGGTATTATTAAGGTGGATAGTGAGAGATTTAAGATCATCATGTTGTTTTGAATGTATCAGATCATTCGCAACTCAAGGGTTGAGTATATAGTCAAATCCAACGTGGTAGATTATTTTACAGTGTTATCTTATGTATACATGCATACACATATCGTTAAATTAAAATAAATTCTTAGGCAGTTGTACAATAATTAAAATGAAACTTACTCGTTTCTCGCCCTCACCGCAGCGAGTAGGCTATCCGTAAACAGCGCTGGGAACGCTGAACAAAGCGCAGTGGCTTCTCTTAGCAGCGCTGAATGAGCTCCTCTTTCCAACGAGCCTAGCGACTGTACCACAAAATCTAGCGCTTCTTGTGCTAATTTCTGAAAACAATATTTGTTTATGTGAGTGCCAACATACAAATACACATAATGATTAAGTGACTGTTAACATAAAAGGCCACAAATTAAAGTTCCATATAGCCTATATACAAAAAACAGTATTACGACGGACTCGAGGACGTTTTTTATGCGTGTTGTCCTAGTCTGAACCTTAAACAGCATACAAGCAGACATCTGCCTGGAACGTCATAAGGTCGGTCATATTTCTAGTCTTAATTACTAATATTTTATAAAAATTTACCCTATAAACAGAGACTCTTTGTCCGTGCAATCTTATTATCAGTCTTTACATATCAAAAGCTTCTATCCACCTATTCAATATACACATGATACACATTGAAGTAAATACCTGACTAGTATATCCGAGTTGCGTGAGTATTTGTGCGACGAGCGTGACGTGCGCAGGCGAGGCGTGTGGCGGCCGCGCGGCACGACGCAACGTCGCCGCGTGCTCCACTAGTAACTGCGCGCGGCTTTTGCTCAGGCACAGCAGCACCTATGATAGATATGTATACGGTTTTAAAGCTATATGGGAACATCAATGAAAGGTTTGTGGTAACTATCTAGACTAGAAAAAAGATTATGGTGATAATCATAGTTTTTGTAATAGTCTTTTTAATTGTATTGATAGCCAAATATCTTACTAAAATAAATAATAAGATGTTGATGAGGTAAATAATGAAATGGAGTAAAAATTCAATATTGTAATTTGAGAGACTGGAATGAGCATGGAGGTTGATATACTTAATTGGAAAAACAATAATTATATCAGTATTCTGCTGCTCTTTAATGTTAACTATATTTTTGCAAAGATCATACATTTTCTCAGTACTACTGAATGCTACAGGTGTACATTAATATATTTCATTCACATTACCTTCAAAACGCCGATACAGATGCAGCCCATACTATTAGGTGCCGCTGTATGAGGGCACAGATAGGCGACCAGCTGCGAGATGCTCGGCTGCAGCACCACTGGGTCCCTGAGCGCCATGGTCTCAAAGAGAGTGAGGAGAGCATTCTGTTCCGCTGGCTCACCGTGGGGTAGCAGAGACACTAGAGCCATTGTATGACCCCCAATGGGCTCAGGGCATAGATCGTATAGAGGGGTCAATACCCTACATAGGGGGTAGTTGCCTGGAAATGTAATGAGGGTTGTATATAGGAAATAGATCTTATTCTCACTCGTGTACGTGTGTTTTAGATAAAAATTAGAAGTACAGATAAAACTATAAACAAATGCATACACTCATATTCTGCTATTACTTTTGGTATGTACACATTTCTCACCAATCATTTTTGGCATAACTAATATTTAGTTAGTAATTTTTATTAGGGACTAGGGATAAACTGAATTTATAGTCATTGAGCTAGCAAGATGTCACCAATGTCCTATTATAACATCACAACTACAATATTCATGCTAAAGTGATCTAGGGGTTATTCTCTCAGATTTTGTCATCCCAGATAGGATTAAAGGAGGTGAATGAATATTTATGTATTTAGGATGTAAAAACTATAATAAATCTTATTACCTGCAATCAATGAGTCCATAATAGGCTGGACGTGTGGCTTGAGCACCCTGGCATGGTTGATAACTGCCAGAGACAAGTACCTAGCCATGTTCCTGGACAGTTCCCTGTTTCCCTTGTGCAGAAACCTGACGGCCACTGGCAACACCACCTCCATGATGCCATTCTTACTGTAATTTTGATTGTCTGTTGCCTGAAAACATTAGGACTGCAGTCAATAACCATGAAGAGTTAGTGCTCAACTTTGATAGAAACTTGTGTGATGTAAATAGAACATTCCTAAGTAACTAATAAATTTTAAACCTAATTGTTTTGTTTTAAATAAATCTACCAATATTCTTTCACACTTCAATATCTATTATGTACTTACCAAAAAGATACATGAGATTACATCAGAGGCAATCTTAGCATGGGGTGGGTCATCATCACTGTTATATCCCGCTGGACGGAGGTTGTGATGCAGGCATGTTTCCAGCAAGGCAACCAGGGCAGAACAGTGGGCTTCCACTGTTGCAGTCTCTTTCAGGCAAGACGTAACCCTTGTCACACATATTTCAACCACTGACTGGTCATTGTCATTTTGACTGTACTCTGGTTGTGATGATATTTCTGTGATTTTCTTTATCTGGAATGTATGGAGAAGTAGTTATAGTTTATACTTGATTCTCAGTAAGCAATATTCAGAATAGTTAAAGCAAGTTTATGATTACTTATCAGCAGTTATAATTTTTAAGCATTTTATGTCACTGTAATGAATATATAATATTATGAAAAACTCACTATTAAATAACACTGTTTTAATTGCCAACTAATAATAGTGTTATGAAAATAGTTATTTACGGCTACTTTAAACCAATTAATCATACATCAATCTTCGGTTTTTAAAGTTAAATAAGTTTTAACTTACCACTTCACTCAAGCTATTTACTATATCAGTGTCAGGAACGGAAAACAAATCACCGGCTCTAGAAAGATCCCTCTCGTTTAACACTCGCTTAAATAGTTCGTGCATCTTGGCAAAACCTACATAAAAAGAGCAGTTTGCTCATAATCCCGCGAATAAGAATCTAGTTCAACAAGTGGACACATCAACAAAACTAACTCTAGAAAAACTTAACACGACAAACTTTAAAAGAAAGTTTAAAATAGTGCCATACATTACTCTACACTTTCGCAGCTACAAAATATTAAATAATTAATACATGTTTATGATAAAGAAATATCACTCATGGGAATATAAAAAGAAAAAAACCAAAATAAATATTATTATCGCGTCCAAACTTCTATCCCATTTCGGTCAAGTAACTTCAGTCTTCAATAGAGTACCCGCCACATAAGGTGGCAGTTGGAGGCGTCGCCACAGTCGCGTAATCCAGTGTTGCCAGTAAACACGCCAAAACTAGCACTCACTGTGCCATACGGCTCGATACATTATATTGAGGTTTCATTTGTAACGATCTTTGGTTGCAGAGCTATAAACTCAAATAAAACAAATTAATATACCAAAGTCAAAAGTCAAAATATTTTTATTCAAAATAGGCCCTATCATAAGCTCTCTTTGAAAGTTATTTTATGATCTAAGTACAAATTAAAAAACTATATATTGACAAAAGGAATATATATGAGTGAAGTGGAAGGGCGGTTACGTAGGGGTCGGCCTAATAAGACATATATGTAACAGTCAGATAGACGCTATATTGAAAAAAGGTGACGTTAGGAGTACCTATAACCGCCGAGAGTGTATTAGAGAATGTATGAATGTCAATGAAGCGAAAGTGGTCTGTCAGGATCGGGACAAATGGGGATCCGTGATCTCTGCCTACCCCTCTACAGGGAATCAGGCGTGATGTGTATGTATGTATGTAAAAAAACTATTTCAAACATGGCACTGAGCATTGTCTTTACATATTTTTACCGAGGTTAGTTCACCAACCATTTCGGCTGCTCAAGATGCCACGTCATGAAGACCACGACCGCTCTGATAAGAGCGTAACGATTGAGAAGAAGAAGTTCAGCGGAGACCCTTGGAGAAGAACTAACAAGAAACTCCAGAAATCAATTTATTATAATCACCCTTAACAAACATAAAAATTACAAAGAGTGGGCAAAAAACACAACGCTGGTAATACTAAATTTACCTTTCATACAAAATAACACGCAATGGCGGAAACGTCAAATTTAGTTCCAAGTTTGGCTACTGCCACCTTATGTGGCGGGTACTCTACCTGTGCTTAGAGATCCCGCCACATAAGGTGGCAGTTGGAGGCGTCGCCACAGTCGCGTAATTCAGTGTTACCAGTAAACACGCCAAAACTAGCACTCACTGTGCCATACGGCTCGATACATTATAGGTTTCATTTGTAACGGTCTTTGGTTGCAGAGCTATAAACTCAAATAAAACAAATTAATATATCAAAGTCAAAATATGTTTATTAAACTATTTCAAACATGATTAATAATTAACGGGACTTATCCTTCTTATTATATATTACATATATTATGTGTTCCTTCACTCTGTCCGCAATAGACCGTTTAGTGTGGTCGACGTAGGATTTCCCACAGCTGCAATCAATCTTATACACACCCTTATATCTTATTTCATGAGTATAAATCGCGAATCTCTTAAAACTATTATTTCAAACACGGCACTGAGCATTGTCTTTACATATTTTTTACCGAGGTTAGATCAGCGGAGACCCTAGCTTGGAGAAGAACTAACAAGAAACTCCGGATATCAATTTATTATAATCACCCTTAACAAACATAAAAATTACAAAGAGTGGGCAAAAAACACAACGCTGGTAATACTAAATTTACCTTTCATACAAAATAACACGCAATGGCGGTAACGTCAAATTTAGTTCCAAGTTTGGCTACTGCCACCTTATGTGGCGGTATCTCTAGATTTTGTTCATATTTTATTTTATAAAATTATAAACATCAAAGACAATGAAAAACATGACTGATTTAAGAAACATGTTAACGTTTATATAATGTTTGCATTTATAAATTGAATTGAAATACTGTCAGGTATAAATATGTCACTGGTCACAGTGTTCCAAATCGCACCATAACATAACCTAATACTATATCATAATAAATTATGATGAAATAGGTATTTAAATAAGTTTTAATCGGTTATATTTATCACTTTATTCCTCATCATGCCAGTTCTATGTAGACGAGGATGTGGCAAAAATGCTTCATTGAAGGTTTGTATATTTATTGCTAATATGTACTTATAATTAATATCATCATTAAATTATAATAAAATAATCTTCTTTCGTATTTCAGCGACCTAAAACTGGTGACGCGTTATGCAAAGAGTGTTTTTTCTACGCCTTTGAGGCTGAGATACACTACACTATAGTCCAAAGTGAGCTCTTCAAAAGTGGTGACTCAGTTGCAGTTGCCGCCTCGGGAGGCAAAGATTCTACAGTTTTGGCCCATGTCCTCAAGACGTTAAACGAAAGACACAACTATGAACTCAACCTCATGCTTTTATCTATTGACGAAGGTATCACAGGTTACAGAGACGATAGTTTAGAGACAGTGAAACAAAATAGAGATGATTACCAGATGCCACTCAAAATCCTTTCCTACAAAGACTTATATGGTTGGACTATGGATGAAATTGTTGCCCAGATAGGTAAAAAGAATAATTGTACTTTCTGTGGTGTGTTTCGGAGGCAAGCTTTGGACAGAGGAGCTGCAATGTTAGGAGTTAAATGTATAGCAACAGGACATAATGCAGATGATATTGCTGAAACTGTTCTCATGAATGTTTTAAGAGGTGATATTGCTAGACTGAAAAGATGCACAGCAATTTGTACAGTAAGTTTTTATATAGTATGACAAAATTAATTTTTTGAAGAAATATCTATTATTTGAGAGTTCAATATACTGTCATTTTTAAATTAGAATTATTAAAATATATTTTTTGTATTATAGGGTAGTGAAGGCACCATACCAAGAGTCAAGCCACTTAAATATGCATATGAGAAGGAAATAGTGATGTATGCGCATTACAAGAAGCTGGTCTACTTCTCAACAGAGTGTGTGTTTGCTCCCAATGCCTACAGAGGGCATGCTAGAGCTTTACTGAAAGATATGGAGAAAATAAGACCAACATGTATAATGGATATTATATATTCAGGTACTTATTTGTGCATGCCTAAATACTTATATTACTCATATACTTCAATCCTTTTAGTGGAGTCAGTGTCTTCAACCTAGAAAGGGTATCACATTGGCCTCTTTTACATTGTTAAGGCGATTGTTATAGCATTTATATAGAATATTGCTGATATATAGCTCATTCCCCAATAAAATGCAAAAGTAACAGAAGGATGTTAATTTTGGTGCTATACATGTTAATGATTTATCTAAAGCGATTAATTAAATTAAATCAGTTGTGACTTATAACATTTTCATGTAAAAGTTATAAATGTTTTAATGATTTTACAGGTGAAACTATGTCAGTTAAGGAAGAAGTCTCATTACCATCCCAAAGAATATGTGTGCGGTGTAAATTTGTTTCATCACAAGAAGTGTGCAAGGCTTGTGTTTTATTAGAAGGCTTAAACAAAGGATTGCCCAGACTAGGTGTTGGCAAAAGTTCCAAGGCAAAGAGAATGCTTGAAGAGTACAATAGGAATAAAGAAAACAATTTAAATCAAGCTATTAAAGAACTTAATGATGACAATTCTAATACAATTAATGTTAGTAATCCAAAAGCAGATCTGACTAACAGGAAAAGTTGTCAAGATGACAAAAAATGTTGTGGTAACTCCTGTCAAAATAAGAAAGAAAAGGGCATTATAACAAATCATAAAGTTGAAGTTTTATTTCAAGAATATGGTTTACATGAACAAAATACTGAAAGCATAACTAATGGGGTGGATGAAATAGACATAGATGAAAATGAGGGATGTGGTAGTAGTTGTGGGGGTATACAAGTAGGTTTTTGATATGCAAGTATGCTACCTCTTAGTTAAGTATGTGATGTGTAAGTACATTTGTATATATTGTAATATATGGATTAATGTACAGATATTTTTACATTGTACTGTTTTATGAATAAAAGTTGCATAATATGAATTGAGTTTCATTTTAATTAGTCAGATTATTAAAGTAATTAAATGAGAGGCAAGTATAGTCTGGCTAACGAAAGTAGATACTGGATAATTTTGCAAACTTTTTATATGACAACACTAAAGTGTTACTACCATCGGATATTTACCCTACAATTTGGGGTATTTTAAGCAGAAAGTACTTAGGAACAATTAATTCCAAAAAGGCATTTTTAAAACCAACTCATTTTGAACATTTTATAAAATGAGTTTTAAAAATTCGTACGTCTGCTAAAATTGTGTTAATCGAAAATAAGTTTCGTATGTACGTGTTGGACCATTTCAAGAGCTACAGTAAACCTTACGTTGGTCTAATAAATAGCTTAAGTAATTAGGTACACTATATCTTAACTAATTAGGTAGAGAAAAACTTGGCAATTTTAATCTAAAGAAAATTAATTTGTATCTGTTTTCCGAAAAATTTGGTAAAATCAGAATTAGTGTATGGTATTCCTATTTCTGACGCCGAAGTTGGCGTGTTGTTTATGTTTCTTTATGGTTGACTTGCATATAGTTAGGTTAGGTTAGCACGGTCAAAATGTCTTGATATTTTTTTATTTTAATTAAGTAAGTACTTATTCGTTTAAGTTATTTTTTGTTTGTTGTTTTTGTTCCTTTAATACGCTACAATGGAGTGACGTATTCGTGTGATGTTTGGTATGGAGTTAATAAAGAGATAACAAGTTATATAAGCTACTTTTAATCACGTCATAACGCGGAGAAAATTGGAAGCATCCACTAGTAAAATAAAAATAAATGTCAAAGTATTAAAGTGAGTTGTTCCGCCTTTCCTTTTTATTTTAGGGTTGCAATGCTAATATATTTTAAATTTCCGCGCTTTTTTAGTATCTACTTTCGTTAGCCAGACCATAGTAGTAAATATGGCTATAGTAAAAATCCCTCATTGTGTTTATTTATTTATTTAACATCATTTTCTAATAGTACACATTATTACCTAACTAAATAACTTTATACAAACAAATTTCAAAACACATTTAAATAACATGAGAACAAGTATTGTCTAACAAATTCTTCCGTAACCTTGTTAGTTGAATACTATTGATCAATGGAATAGTCAACAAAACCTCACCTAGTTTTTTGTTCATAGCTTTATATTGTGTTATTAACCACTTTGTATGGATTGTCCGTGGTTTTTGCTTTACACTAACTTCAGCTTCTTTTTATCTTCATGTATTACTGAAGATCTAACTTAGGGCGCTATTCCAAAGTCATTATATCCTATACTCATAATAAAAAGTGGTTGTTACGTGATGAAAGCTGGGGCTCTTGTTATAATGGCTTCCCTGCAGACTGGACACTTATCGGTGATTGCATCTGAGCAGTCCTCGCAAAGACACACATGGCCACATGGAAGGAGAATTATCTGAAACCAAAGACAATCATATAAAAATTAGCTCATGAATTAAAAACCACACTAGCTTGGGTACTGAATGTAATCAGATGACTACTTGCTTAGCATTATGTTCTGGTATATTAGTGTAAACCAATATTTCATCCAACAACATCAATCATGAGAAATAAGAAATTTGGAGCTGGAAATAATGTTCCTTGTGAAAAGTTTTTATATCCCTGGTCAACTTTTTGTTGATTATACTTGTTGAATATAATATACATAATTTTTATATAGATAGATAGATTATAATATTATGTACTCGTATATTATATGACTGATTAAAAGAAAGGCTTATTATAGGCATGCATACCTCCTTAGGATTAACAGCGCACACAACACAAAGCTGAACTTCTGAGAGGTTCTTCTCTCTTGCCTGCGCTCTCCTTTCCTTCCTCGTTGTGGCCAGCTGCTTCTTTATAGACTCTTCCAGCATCTTCTTTTTCCTTCTGCGGATATATTTGTATGCTATGCGACCAGAAGCAGCTGCGGCAACCGCTGTGGCTATTATTAGGACGGCCCTGTAAAGTTATTAATTATCTGTGAAAATATGTAGTTTTATTTGTGATTAATATATAGGCATTTTATGGAATTTGTTAACTTTCATCTTGACTTGTCTCATATAAACACTCATCACTGGATCCCATACGAAGAAAGAAAAGAACATTTTTAATCATACATACATACATACACATCACGCCTGATTCCCTGTAGAGGGGTAGGCAGAAATCACGGATCCCCATTTGTCTCGATCCTGACAGACCACTTTCGCTTCATTGACATTCATACATCCTCTCATACACTCTCGGCGGTTATAGGTACTCCTAACATCACCTTTTTTTAATATAGCGTCTATCTGACTGTTATATGTCTTATTAGGCCGGCCCCTACGTAACCGCCCTTCCACTTCACTCATATATATTCCTTTTGTCAATCTCCTATCATTCATCCGCATAACATGTCCAAACCATCGAAGCATGCTCTTTTCAATCTTAGTCACTACATCTTCTTTCAAACCGCAACCTTCCCTTATCACACTATTTTTAATTCTATCATTCAATGTTACTCCTAACATGCTTCTCATTGACCGCATTTCGACGGCATTGATTCTACTTTCATGCTTCTTTAGCCATACCCAACTTTCACTACCATAAGTCAATGTTGGAACCAGCACAGCCCTATGAATAGCCATACGTGCCGATCGAGAAATCAACTGGCTACCCATAACACTATACATAGCCCCATTAATCTTATTACCTGCACACACTCTACGTTCAATATCTCCCTCACATTTTCCGTTACTAGTAAAAAGTGTTCCCAGATATACAAAATCATTCACTTGTTCGACTCTTTCATTATCTATGTCAATCTTGCACTCTGTCTTGCTAAGTCCCTCCATGACCATCACTTTCGTTTTATTTACATTAATTTTCATTCCTTTCCTCTTAAGGGACTCATTCATGCAAGTGACCATCTCCTGCAACTCACACGCCGATGACGCAAGAAGAACCTGATCGTCAGCGTACAAGAGGCATTTAATGATCAACTCGCCCATACGCAATCCTCTGTCACTTTCTTTCAAATCAGTCAAGCAACTATCCATGAACAGATTGAACAGCCACGGCGAAGCTACACAGCCCTGCCTCACACCCCTTTCGGATACTGAACCAGTCTGAGTAGGCCCCATTAACCCTAACACAAGCTCCGGAATCCATATATAAAGACTTTAGAGCCCGTATTAAGGTACTGCCCAAACCAAACGCAGATAGCGCCCTCCACAAATCGTTCCGGGATACACGATCATACGCCTTTTCCAAATCCATAAAAGCACAGAAAACCTTTTGGTTCTTCGCCAAAAACTTTTCAGCCACCTGGCGTAAGGAAAAAACCTGATCTGTACATCCCATTCCCTTCCGAAAACCTGCCTGTACATCCCATATCTTGGTTTCAGTCTCACGAACAACTCTTTCAATCAATACTTTTGCATATATTTTTCCGACGATGCTCAGAAGGCTAATCCCCCGGTAATTCTTGCAATCTTGCAAGGGTCCCTTCCCCTTGTACAAAGGAACGATAACGGCCCTGCACCAATCTTTAGGCACACGTCCATACCGCCAACACGCATTAAAAAGTAAGTACAAGAGGTTGGCAACCACCGGGCCACCAGCCCTCAACATCTCCACGGAAATCCTATCATACCCTGCAGCTTTACCAGTTTTCATAGCTTTCAAAGCTTTGAAGATTTCTTCCATACTAATATCACTGCCATTATCATCCAAACTTAATTCAGATGTATCATCCTGAAATGATACATCCTCATTTTCAAACAACTCTTCAAAGTATTCCTTCCATCTTTTTAACGCCAAACACTCCTCATTTATCAAATCCCCATTCTTATTCCTAACAGCACTCATTCTGGATCCTCCAGAGAGTCCCCTGGCCGTTTTGACCATTTTCCAAAATATTTTTAATCAGTGCACTGATAATCAAAATTTCATTACTATTCTTGTTTTTCTCACAATCCATCTGTCCCAGATTATAATAACAAACATATTATGTAAAACGGAACATTTAATTTTAGGAAATCAATACACATAAACTCACACTAGACTCTCAAACATTTGATGGACAGCTTGATCTTGAAAACAATAACCAGTCAGAGCAGTGAAATTGATTGAACTTAATTAGAATCAATACCAGTTTGTAGACTTCTTAATAGGTACTTAATAGGTAGGACTTCTGCAAACACTTATTAATGTATTGTTCAATGTAACAAGAGTAGATATAATAAAAACTAGTTCTTTTCTGTATGGTGCTAATCATATAATATTAACATATATAATTGAAAATTAATTATATTTTGATTTATAAATCATTCAAGTAAATAGAATGGATGTCTTTTCAGCATAAATTTACAGTGTGTAAGTTTGAGTGTTTGTGAATATGAAACAATACATTGTGATAATATGTAGTCAAAAAGTCAATACATTGTAATATTTCTAGAAGAAACAATAAAATAAATGAATATATCAGTATACTGTAAATTGTGGGTCTGTGTAACTAACAATAAATATTCATATATTCTAAGAACAAAAATAAATATATGGACTGTGTAAAGAATGAAATGAAATAAGGGAGTAACTGCAGAAAGATGGCTAATAGAAGAGTATAAACTAGTTAGGATAAAGACAGAATGAACAGGCGAAATAATATTAATGTAACAACCAGATACAATTAGAATTGATTTGTTAAACAAGCAGATCAAGAATCTTACCTTAGGAAATCTTTGGAGTTGACCAGTCTTCTGACAAGGCTTTCCTTGGTGGTAGTGGTGAGGTACAAGGGCAGGTCATCCTTTGGAGGCTGGATCTTCAGCTCTCCTCGACTGTTGCTGGTCAACTGACCTGTAGAAAGTAAAATATTTGGTAAAATTTGCTTGTTATTTGATAAGGTGGCTTAGTTTCTCTGCATTTAGAGAATAAATTTACTTGTTTAACTTGGTTACCTAACTGTTCACTGTTAATGTGTTTTGAATTATAATATTTTACAGGCTTCACTCTTGCAGTATTGTTAATTGTGTTGTATAAACAATGCTGATCATTATTTTCATAAATTTATTAATTTAGAAATTGTTTATAAATTTTTATTTTAAAACATGTTATATAGTTTAGCTCACCTATAGCAGTGATATAAGTGCCATCTCTCAACATCTCTTCCATGGTCTGCAACCCTCTTTGTCTGACTCCTGAGAAGAAGCCCCAAACATGGTCCAGCACCCCTGGCGACATTGGCTCAAACTTGTCCCATATTACGTCCATATCTAAGGAAATTCATAAAAGTATTAAGATCCTAAAACTGTGGTAATAAAAACATTAAACATGATTTAGACACTAAGGTAATCAATGCCAATAACATTATTATTTACCATCACAATCTAAATTTTTATTGACAAACTTGGCAAGTACCAAAGCTATGTGTGACTGTTTATTATGACATGTTGTTTCATTTATATAATACTATGAGGAAATCTACCTGCTCCCAAACAGGTAATAGTACTTGTAAATGATGACATGGCTTAGCACCTGTCCACCACATGCGGAGGTGAACACCTGAACCTCTGACTACTCCTCAAGGGTTAATGGTTTGTCTGTTTTTGTTTTGTTTCATTTATAATTCACAATCTAACAGGATATTATTAATACTGTCTTTTAGCATCTGCTACTCACCTATCAAATCTGCAGATAGAGCATCAAGAACTTCAACATTTACATTTCTGTCGCTCAAGTTAAAAGGAGTTGTGTTGAAGATCTCATGAATAGTCCTAGTCTGATCAGACCAAAATCCTGCTGAAGTTCTTGCTATTACATGCTCTTTAATAGTCAGCCTCTGCACCACACCAGTCACTGCCTTGTTATAGTTACTGATTATAGGATTTCCAATCGGTTTCACCAGCCCTCTTATTACTGCATATGGGATAGTGTCATTGGGGTAACTTTTAGCTACTTTTGAGAGAGATGAGTTTATCTCAAGTACTGGTGCATCCTGTAAATATTGAACATATATGAGTCAGTCATTTTGAGCTTAACTATCAAGGGTTTATGCTATTGGTGTAAAATTCTTTCATTTCCTAATACATTCCACAAAGTAACCATCTACAACATAATATAAATGCAACTTGTAAGCAATCTAATTACATCCCAGCTAGCATGTAATGTTATTCAAAAGGTCATGTAAGACCGTTTTTACTTCAAGTTTGATACACGAGTTATTACAATTCCATTAATTCGATGCTGTATATATAATAGCTATTTTATGACCTGCAGTTACCTGACCTGTTAGGTGTTGCAGTATGACCTTATTAGATAAACAGTATGAAATACTGAGTAGGTACATACATTTTGTAATTAATTAAAAAAATATTTTTGTAGGTTATCATGAAGGATAAATATATATTGCTATTTGTAATGAGTAAATTTGGTATAAATAGTTATAATGGCATAATCTCACCTTTAGAGCGTTTAGAATACGTTTGCATTTGCCCAGTTGATTCACACAAATACCCAAAATTATTGAGTCTATACTCAAAACTATAGTTTCCCCAATAATTTCTGATAAAAAATCCATTTTAATAATGCTCGGTGATTATTCGTAGCATTTCAATGGAAAGTTTTGATTGTAGCCGATCGAATTTGGCGAAAAAAATTCCTTTATTTTCGTATTTATTTTGGATAGATTCGTCTCATTGCTGAAATTTCGTTTGACTGACTTTGAATTTTACTTCAGGAATAATATGTCAGTCAAGAAATGAAGGGGTGCTTTAGATGTGTTGAACTTTTTTTGGACTTTGAGTTTTGAAAATACGCAATGATTAAATTTTTCTGTACTTATTTTAAAAATAATATTTTTTAAAACTAATAATTTTACGCATCCTTAGATTGATATGTATAGAAGGAAAGAATCGTACATAATAATATAATCGTATTACAATTATGTTTTTGAGTATTTCATGAACTAAATATTTTTTAATACTTTTAATTGTAGTTTAGGTCATTACATCTATAAGTTATGTCAAAACGGCAACAGCTATAAGGAAGAAAAACGTTTATATCAAACGAATCGCGACTAAGTTTAGAGTTCAACATTTCTGTAAACATAACATGGATTAAATGAAAAAATATTTTAGTCTTATTATTTATTAATGAAGTATGTACAATTTATAATACACAGCGGCACGAGTATTAAGCGCTTAATTCCGTCGTCTCCTGACCCTGGAGATACGCCAGGCGTTAGGCTCCTCGTATTTGTTGTAAAGCGGCTCCAGCCGTTGGTTCTTCTTGAACTTGGACAGTTTGGTGGGGTCTGAGAACTTGAAGAAAGCTGGAGCGAACTCCACCAGCCACTTGGGGTCTATCGTGGTCACCTCTCGCATGTACTCTTTCGTTGTCTGCACCAACTCGTGGTATATTACCCTGAGAAAATAAATTACAGCTATTAAATAAAGTATTTGCATGACCATCAGTCTTTCTGCATACGTAACCAGCCCAACTCCGCTTCAGCGTGCTAATTCTTTTCATAATATCGGTAACTTTAGTTCTCTGGCATGTCACCTCATTTCTTATGCGATCTACCAGAGATATAGAGACATAGCACGCTGAGCGACCTTGAATTTGTGGGCTAGTCCCGCAGTGAGTGTCAATGTCTCAGAACCATACGTCATGACGCGACATACAACACACAGACAAAAAAGTTTGAGACTATAAGTCATACCATTAGTTTTAACAGTTTTACAATAATTGAGAAACTAATTAACAACTGTGATGTAAAGACCGAATTTTTTTTTTTTTTTAAATCTTTATTTTATTTAGGAACCTTTGCACAAACGATGACAATGTCGGTTCCATCGTACCCTAAACATAACAAATTACTCATCAATTAAACTAACTAATACTTAAAACTACTACTTAAACTTAAAACTATACACAATATTTAGCCGCCTCAGAAGTAGGCGCTGCTAACAACAAGTGGATAACA
>JAMBLF010001754.1:0-39616 GCA_030578115.1 Leucoptera coffeella
ACACAACCGACCGCAGGTAAAATGCTCCCTCATATATGTACGAGTATTTACTGTGTATTGCTTTATCGCCACAGAAGAATTCATTAATAATATCCAATGCAATATTTTAAATAAAATAGCGTACGTAAAAAAAATAACAAACGCATTAACAACCATTAACCCTTGCGGTGTAGTCAGAGGTTCAGATGTCCATCTCCGCAATTGCGAAGGTAGTAATTCTATGGACACCTCGAACCCACGTATCAACCAGATAATCAGTACTCAATGTGACAGGTGGTCAGCCATGTCGCCATTTACAAGCACAAATTATTACCTGTTCGGGGAACAGGTAGGTTTCCTCACGCTGTTTTCCCTTACCGTATAATTCGATGCATTTCGTAAACGTGTTTTTATTACGAAAATGTACATAGAAATTCATTACAATTCATTTCCATTGGTACATGCTCAAGTGGGATTTGAACTCTGTACCCACTGATACAGAGTCAAGCCCCAAACAACTGAGCTACGTCGAATTACAAAAAAATTAATAGCGTACGTCAACAAAAATAACTGTTATTTTATTAGTAGTTAAATCATCAGGTCTTTAATTCATTACATATATGTTAAGTAATCCCACTGTTAACGAAACACATCATTACTTAAAAAAAATTATTGCTAGTGAATCACACAAATTGAAACAGCACTAGTAGAAGTTACAAAATTGCATACTTTCAATGATATCACATTTTAAAAGCGAAGCGTATCCACGCACGGAGAATCTTTAGTAGAGGAAAACCGTTTGTGACAGAGTACTTACGTCTTCGTAGAAGTGGTGAGCAGCTGTGGCCATAGGGGAGATTATGGTCATAATCCTGCCTTAGAGGTTGAGTTGAGTCCCTTTGGCTTAAGCTGGGACCAAGGACTTTGAAATGTCATGGAATACAGGCATTTCAATTCGTATGATGATTTTAATAAATATACGTATGCATTCATTTAAATATAGAGTTGTATTAAATAAATATTCATTTTTCGAGGTAGTAAAAATAAAATGCATTAATAAAAAAGGGAAGTTCGGTAATTGCTATCGGTATGAAAATCACTGAAAAACTAACTGAAAAGACGAAGATGTATAGATCCCACTTATTGTGCGTGTGTGAATTACATCTAGATATGTATATGTATGTACTTTTGCTTTTGCAAACTTACACTTAGTTTTCTATATTGTATGAGATTATAATTGTATCAGACGTTGTGCTTAAATATTGAATCCCCGTATAAAATTGAAGAAAGTTATCACGGATCAAAATTGTCGATGATCATGTCGACCAGTATTGACCTCGAAATGTTTCATCTCAATCCCAACTCATATGTATATTAAAACCAAGACTGCATGCCGTGTCTGGTTTGCAGAAGACTATAGACCTTCAACTTGTGTTGGGGTTCCCTCTATGAATATTAATTTGAGATTTTATAGATGCAGCCATTAGTGGACATTTGCAACAAAAGCCTCCGAGCTTGCGGATCCACCTTTTTCTCTTTTTGTTTAAAGTTATTGTGGCGTGCTTTTGTTAGTTGCAACTCTTTGTGGGCGGCCTTCTTTGTTGTGTTACAGAACGAAGTTTTAATTACAGCGATTTCACTGTTTTAATCCTTTGGGTAAGTACGTATTTATGAACTACAGATTTTATTATTTTATCATGAGATTTAGGGAGTTAACATTTCTGTCTATATTTTACTTAGGTTAGCTATTCCAAAATTTCTTCCTAGAGTCTGTTATTCTTGGTAAAAAAATGGTTTTTTCTTAAAGAGATAGATAAACATAATTTTAAGAAATAACGACAAATAGGCATTTCCAAAAACAGACATTCGTAGATAACATCAGTCGGTCACTTGTAGCTATGGAGATTGTGTTGCCATTATTTGAAAAATTTGTGGATTATTGCCAATGTATTTGCATGTTAAAGTTTAGTGTCTTAACTACTTTATAGATACACTAGTGACCCGTTCCGGCTTCGCACGGGTATAAAATATATAGCCTACTCCATTATTTAATGGATATTATTATACAAATAAACCTTCCTCTAGAATCACTCTATCTATTAAAAAAAAACCGCATCAAAATCCGTTGTGTAGTAACAAAGATTTAAGCATATAAAGCATATATACTCTTTTTTTTTTCGGCTGGCAACCCTAGTTATAAGTGGACGTAAAATTTGAGCTCTGAGGAAATAAATTCATAAATAGGCATTAAAATAAACTATTTAGCTCAATTTATAGTTAAAAGTGTTTAGTAATACATTACTAATTAGTTCCGGTATAAAAAGTGCAAATTAAATATCTATTCTTATAGAAAATCTTCAATAATACTTTTACTCGTGATTAAATGTCGGTCAGTTCAAAATCGAAAATCAATTTGTTAATTAAATTTAACTAAGTGTTATTAACAGACTCATAGTTTGGTTCTCATATGTTATTAAATGATATTGAAGGACATTAAATATAACAATAAACTTTAAATTTAAAAATTAATCCATATAAAAAATAAATAAATTATAACCTCTAACAGATACAATCAGTGTATTCTTTAAGTTTAATTGTTACAAGAGTTGAAGTTGTGTTTCATAAACTTATCTGAAGTGTGTGGTTTTTAAATTTGATTAGTATTTGGAGATTGGTGCACGGAAGATTCTGATTTTTTTGTTTGTAAGGTAGTGTACAGTTTGAATAAAATCGTTTCTCGGATCCTTCTGGCTCTGGTATTGCTTGGCTTAGTCAGTTTGGGAACCGCTAGTACATGATTTCTTGATTAAGAAATACCTATTTAGCCTCCTGTGCCTGAGTCTTGTGGTTTTGGCGCTTGTGGGGTGCGAGGACTTTGGCATTTGACTTGCACATTTGTGATTGTGTACTGTGGAACTAGTGCAAGACAGAATGTCTGTGGTAACCAGAAGCACAACTATTCGTGAACTGGAGACGAAACTAAGGCTGACACTAAATGAACTAAAAGAAAGTAAGGTCTTGAATGAAAAATTATTGCTAGAGAGAGATGATAGTGAGAAAGAGATTATCGAATTAATTAGTGGCCATGGAAAATTGAAGGCTGAGATGGCTGGGATCCATCGAGAGATGGAAGTTATCATGAATGAGAAGGATAGGTTGCAAAAGATTCAAGACTCCGCTGCATACTTTGGGGATGAATATGAGTGTGCGCTGAGACATATTGCCAAACTAGAATTAGATCTGAGGAATGCACACAAGCGCATACTATCTCTTGAGGCAAATAATGAGGATCAAGTAAAGCTTTATAATGATATACAGTATCAACAGTTAGTGTTAGGAACAAATAATAGCAGAAACAACTACCCTAAAAATCATATATCTAAAAATATAATAAAAAAGTACAAACAAATTAACAAAGTGATTAAGAAGACTTCAGTTAAACTAAGAAGAATAAAAAGGGTTAACATTAAGAAACAGTATAGAAATATTAACTATATTAGTGCCATAACTGATTATAAATCCCAATGTAAACTTTTAAATAATAAAATAGATGAGTTACAAGACTCACTTGCATCTATAAGGTATAAATATGAAATGGCCCAAACTGAGATAGGGGAACATATCCAGGCAATGGACAAACTCCTATCATTGAGTGCATCTAACGAAATGCACTCATGTATCCAGAAGTACTACAACAGTTTTTTTTTACATTTCATTTCTCTTCATTATATGTCTATTATTCCTAATTGAATTATCTCAAAGTTACTTCTCTACTTATCAGTTCAAAAAACCAGCAAATAAAGGGTTTCTTATGACCAAAGAAACTTGGCGGGTCTATAGCTGTAATAAAACACTTTTGGGGGCTTATTGTAGGGAAAAGCCCTCGTAAAAGGATCGTTGCCTTACGAATGTGATAACGCGTAGAGAACCATCGATTTATAATGATATCGCTCTGCTCAATCCATTTAAGCCACGATATATACCTCTTGCATCTTGGGAATGAGATGAGATTTATACTATATTTAGATTATTATCATATCTATCCTATTACTTTCTAGATTACTAATCGTATTTTTAAGCTAATAGATTAGATTACTTTGGGACCTAAACCCATTGCTGACTAGCTTTTCTTCCGATAATTTCGTAGGAGCGCGCTGTGTTCGTCAAAATGAGCGATTGACTAGCAATTACTGAATGACCAAGAGGTACTTCTATCTTTTTAAATTGAAATCATAACTTATGTAGGATTGGTGGGTTACGAGTAAAATAATAATGTCCCGCAATCCCCAAAGGGATGTAAAAACATGGAGGGACACATAAAGGGGTGTAATCTGTAATTTCAAACTATCTTAAATCCCTGTTAACAATTGTCCAAGACTTACGGTAATGAATTTTAATGAATTTTCTCTGTGAATTCATTGTGAGTTTGGCGGCCGCTATGGGTTGAAAACCACCAATCTAAGCAAATTCGTACGTTTCTTAAGGATGTTATCACTATGCTAATGAAAAATACTCAAATGAAACATTTCTGTGTCTGCATTTTATTAGTATCTCTACTAAGAATGAGGCTTATTTGCGAAGACCATACAAAAGTTTTGGTTCGCGCAGAAAAGACAAATCGTATCATGAACATCTTGAAGGGGTTGAAAGCAGACAAGATTTCTTGGTACCAAGTCGCAGTATTCTTAGCTTACGAGCACTAAATTTCACTGATCGCTTTAGTTCATCCAACTCATGTTTTAATTGTACATAACGCAATATATTGGGACATTTATATTTCGCAATCAAATGTTTGTATTTTTGCTGCTCTTGCTGTAATACCGGTATTTCTTTCTTAGTTTTTTCAAGTTCGTTTAGAACTGCTGCTGTCCTTTCTTTCACATCCTTTATCTTCGCCTCCATTTCTCTTAATTGCTTGTCCTGCTCTTGTCTGAACTTGGTCAAGTTAAAGAATTGTATCGACGTTAGCTTTTCCCCTTTCTTTTCATGTCGTTCATAAAGTATCTTCTCTTTCAGTTGGTTTTTTAATTTGAATAATTCGATTTTGATCTTATCGAAGTCTACAGGGCTGAGAAGCTCGGCAAATACTGCTTTTTTTTCGTACTGCTCCTTTAATATCCTCATATTACTGATAGTTGTTTGCGTTTTCAGGCGATAATTTGAGTTACTATACTCGACGTCTTCTATGAATTCATGCATTACGCGAACCCATGTCTCCGCGGGTATCTTTTGAGTTAATTGGTCCACTCCTTCAATTA
The DNA here is from genome assembly GCA_030578115.1 of Leucoptera coffeella. Taxonomy (NCBI): domain Eukaryota; kingdom Metazoa; phylum Arthropoda; class Insecta; order Lepidoptera; family Lyonetiidae; genus Leucoptera; species Leucoptera coffeella. The sequence continues at coordinate 5,238 of JAMBLF010001754.1, forward strand.
AAACTTTGCTTTGGAAACAATTTGTTTGACTTGCAATAAGATCCATAAGTACAGCCATTTCTTCCATTTTGTTCTTAAAAAAGGTAAACTTGTCATTCATTTTATTTTTCTGCATCGTGAATTTTTCCAGTAAGTTTTCTATAGCATTTTCAACGAATTCCGTTCGATATACTACATTTATTTTCGACGCGCTCAAACTGCTGATAGAAGGAACAAAAAATGAACTTTTCTTGGAAGAAATAGAGCCTCTTGCTGAGTGAGTTTCTATACCTAGTTTCAATGGTGCAGGCGATTTCCTGTAAATGGAGGAACCACCAATTGCGATCTTGCTAACGTTTTCTGCTATCTCTTGCACGCCTTTCAAAAGTATTGGGTCTAATTGTTCCAAGATATTCTGAAACACTTCGTTTTCTATTCGTAAAAAAAGAACCCTTGCTTCTAAATCTTTTTTGCATAGAGACAGCTCATTGACATCATTAATATATTCGATAAGGTTAAAACTACTATTGTACCCTGATAAACTAGATCGCACAGAATATGACATAATTTTATAAAAATAAATACTGTAATCAACGAAATAATAAAGTAGCAAAAATATATAATACGAATACAAAATAACATAAAATATAACGTGTATAACGTTTGACGTAAAAGATTTATTATTGTTATTTATAGTATCACATGGCATATTATGCTCATGCCAATGTCAAGTTGTATAATAAGCACACTAATGAAAATTGTTCATTTAGTGTATTTAAAAAGCAAATTATTCACGACTTTCGCGACACAATACCTCTACAATATTATATTCGTATATTTCATATATTTTATTAATTATTGTATATTCCTCAAAAAGGTATTTAAAATTTTGGAAATAAATTCAACATTGATTTTATAATCTATTTCAGATGATAAGTACAATGGCTTTTTTTCTGACGCTATAGTATAGAGTACCCGCCACATAAGGTGGCAGTTGGAGGCGTCGCCACAGTCGCGTAATCCAGTGTTGCCAGTAAACACGCCAAAACTAGCACTCACTGTGCCATACGGCTCGATACATTATATTGAGGTTTCATTTGTAACGATCTTTGGTTGCAGAGCTATAAACTCAAATAAAACAAATTAATATACCAAAGTCAAAAGTCAAAATATTTTTATTCAAAATAGGCCCTATCATAAGCTCTCTTTGAAAGTTATTTTATGATCTAAGTACAAATTAAAAAAACTATATATTGACAAAAGGAATATATATGAGTGAAGTGGAAGGGCGGTTACGTAGGGGCCGGCCTAATAAGACATATATGTAACAGTCAGATAGACGCTATATTGAAAAAAGGTGACGTTAGGAGTACCTATAACCGCCGAGAGTGTATTAGAGAATGTATGAATGTCAATGAAGCGAAAGTGGTCTGTCAGGATCGGGGCAAATGGGGATCCGTGATCTCTGCCTACCCCTCTACAGGGAATCAGGCGTGATGTGTATGTATGTATGTAAAAAAACTATTTCAAACATGGCACTGAGCATTGTCTTTACATATTTTTACCGAGGTTAGTTCACCAACCATTTCGGCTGCTCAAGATGCCACGTCATGAAGACCACGACCGCTCTGATAAGAGCGTAACGATTGAGAAGAAGAAGTTCAGCGGAGACCCTTGGAGAAGAACTAACAAGAAACTCCAGAAATCAATTTATTATAATCACCCTTAACAAACATAAAAATTACAAAGAGTGGGCAAAAAACACAACGCTGGTAATACTAAATTTACCTTTCATACAAAATAACACGCAATGGCGGAAACGTCAAATTTAGTTCCAAGTTTGGCTACTGCCACCTTATGTGGCGGGTACTCTACATATACGAGTATGTACCTGTCATTCGTCCAATTAGGTCAACAAAACAGACTTTAAATCTCAAAAAAATGTACGTCTGCGTTTAATTTGTAATATACGCGTATTATCGATAGGTTTGCTTATGTAAAGCATGCGGAATGCTATGATAAAACTGGAACTAGATATATTTTTCCTTACACATTTACGATTACGTAACTGCAGAAAATCGGAAGAAATCTTTCAGCAGCGACTAAAGCAATAAGCGGAGTAGACATTGATTTACAGAGCAAATGTCGAATGAAAACTACTGGAGTGGATCGTCTTTTCCTTCGGGAGTTAAATGTCAATATGGCCGGAGGCAGCTTCCAGGCGTAACCATTGCATAGGGGAGTTAAGCTGTGAGACAACCACACGATTCAGTATTTCACAAGCTTATAGAAAATATTATGCTACGGCATAGAGTTTAAGAATGCTTCTAGCTTTTTTTACAAAATATGAAAACTATGAACTATTAAACTGTTAAGCACTGCAATTCCTTGAAAACAAATATTCCCAAAATTTTCTTCGTTCTCTTTATGCAGATATGCTTACGTTATTTCTGACGTACAATTTGTTAGCTTCCATTATTAGGGGACAAAGCAACTGCAAAAATCTGAAAAAAGAGACACTGGAAAGAACCTAGGTGAGTGCGAGTGGTGTGAGTGAAAATAAAACCTGATATTACTGCCTCTCTGTTAATGAATGTTGGTGGCTTGGTCTCGCTACTTTATGTTCTTCTTTGTTTTACACCAACCCTCGGGTTATCCGTAGTAATCTTGTTACTATCTACTACCGTTGGTTTTATGAATGTACTCCTGTAATTACTAAATCGAGACAGACGGATAGAATGGATCTTTCTTTTGGTTGCACTCACTAACTAGGGGTAATTGATTCTACTGAGAGTGAATTATATTACATTCATCAGACCCGTGCCAGCCCGGGACGTTAAAGGAATGCTTACTTGCTGTTGTTCTTAGCATAATATCGTAGTTTAATGGAATCTCTTGAGCGATGGGCGAGCATCCTGTCATCAATGTTATATTATGACATAACAACCAGAATATTCATGTTAAAAAGTGACCTACGAGATATTATATACCCGAGGTTCTATAAGCCTCTATAGGGATTAAATGACGTCAATGTTAATGTATGTAGATGTCACAATATTTACATAATAATACTAAAGCAGTCTCAACAGTGATGCTTAAGGTTGACATAGGAAATATTTCTAGGTTATAAGACTTAGACTCATAAAGTTCTGTTCATCTAAAATTAAACGAGCTTAGAATGTAAATAGATGCAAATACGTCGGTCACTCAAATTCCGTCATTCTATAAATATAATAATCTTTCACTGATATTGTCCCGTAAAAAGAATGCTAACTAGCTGCCATTGTTCCCGGTAATTTGTTATATCGTAGTAAGTGACTAAGGGCTAGGTGTAGATGGAATTCATTGTGTGATGGGCTAGCAACCCGTCACCAATGCTTCATATGACATCTCAAGCCCAATATCAATGCTACAAAGCGCTTGCTTGGAGATATTATATCTCCGAGGTTCTGTCCGTAAGGGATTAAAGAACGTGAATGTATGTACATGACATTTCCTACAATGCATAACAGTGTTGTGAATGGTGCCAAGTAGAGCGTATGGGAAAAAGGTCAATCGGTCCTTTGATCGATGCAGGCCGCTGTCGGCAGATGAGCGCGGGTATCACAAAGTGCCATATAAGTAGAGTAGGGGCATCAAGAGACAACCCTTCTCCCTGTGGAGTGAATATCCTTGAACATCAAAGCGGTAAGGAAATTCACTTGTGTTTTCTTCCACCATTGTGCTCTTGCCTTTTGAAGTCCTTATATTGTATTCCTGTCTTTTATCATGTTAAAATAAGGAAGTGTTTGCATGAGCTAACTTAAGGAGTATCTTTTATTAATGTGGTGTTCTGAGCTGTAATTTGATAGGAATATTTATTGATCTGTAAACAGGTATAGCTTATTACTAGTTTGGTATATTTTCTTGTCTTTTACGATATTTGCTTAGTATGTAATCTGTACATACATATAAATTTATATATAATCTTGTGTTTGGGTTTTCAATTAAGATAAATTTCCTAAAATGTCAAACGAGAACCTAATAGAATTACGCCACCTGAGAGCCAAGGTCCTCTGAAACGACACCTGAGCTTTTTTAATCAAGATTTATGTATTTTATACCAGAAATGGAAGCCCGCAAATTTTAATTGAGGACTATAAAGCCTGCGTACATAAAATAGATTATATAGTGATGTTGTTTTTTTATAATATGATATCGAGTGCGTTTTCTGTAATTGTTTATGCGTCGTTATTCTCTCTCAGCATTTCTAGTCACAGAATATTGAATATTGATATAATTGATGTCATAAGGCACAGGACTTATTGTCCTAGTTCAGGTACCATTTTCTCACAAACATACTTGTGAGAGAACAAATAAATTATATTATTATTATTATTAATTGCAGAAAAGTTCCAATTATTTCAATATTTAACGTCTGTGTCATCCATATTGAATGGAAGAAGAAAAAGTCGTCCGCGAAGAAGTCTAATAGCAATTACGATCGAATAGCAATCGATTAGAAAAAAAAAGTTATTTATTTCATGTCTTATATGAATGTATTTAACACTTTACCTGCCTATACCACTATTTTTATGTCGCGATCAGTCCCCCGTTGGAGAACGTTTCGGTAGCGAAATGTGAAACTTTCTTCGGAACGTGAGTCTAGACGATACGTGACAAGCTGCATTGCGGCTAATGCTACCTACACACGTGCATGCGGCTCTACTGTTATGATAAATAAATACCTCGCTTCCTTCCACGCTAAAGCTGATGGTATACATTAAATGCATAGCTTAGAGCGTGCACTTTGCGATATTAGGGTACTTTGATGGATTAGATTTTGCATTAAATTGTTATTACAATGAAATTATTTAGGTGTTGGTGAAACTTATCATCTTATATCGATAGTTCTGGGAATGGCTATGGAATTTTCAGCCGTCTCAGCTTTAGTCGCAAAAGATTATCGTAGTAATTGTGGAAACTGTGGTCATCAAATCTGTTTGATAGTATGTATGTTGCAAAACTATTCGTACGATATGTAATATGTGTATATATATATAGTTGTAGATGTAGTTGCAATACCTTTATTATATAAGTAATGTTATCTAGAGGAAAAAACCATTTCTTTATAACCCGTTGAGTTATAATAGACAATAAAATACAGCTTCAAAGGAAATACAGTCTCGCAGTGTAACTTGGCTACAATTGAATTATGTTTGCAATCATTTATGGAAGGTTGAATTTGACGATCTAAAGTTAATTGCGAAAACGCCAGACTTCTGCTTGAGGCTAAATTCCACCGTCTGTTAAACAAGATTCCTTAAGGCAACCACTTAATAATATTATCGTACAAATCGAGTAACCAAAGAATCAATGTAATGTATGTACATTGGAACACATCGATTTTTATTATTTGCCTTCATTTTTCTATGCTTCTTTGGTGCGTACATCACAAGTAGCTACTAAGCTTCCTTTCATATTGACGTGTTGTTAAAGTCATTGAAAGATAAGCTAGCATCATGTCATTATTAGTATATCTGAATGACATTTCGATTGCCATAGTAATTTTTATTGTGAGAAGTTACAATGTGTGTACAATCATACATTCTGTCCGTAGTTTTAATATACCTAATTATAATAACATATATTGAAAATCCATAACAGGTTATAGTAAGGAATTAATTAATGTAAAAAAAAATTAGATTAAACAACTAGCGTTCAAAGTATTCTTGTCACAATAAAAACGAAACAGCAATTTCCAAATTCATCTTGTATACTCGTAATTTACACGTATAAAACTCAACAATACCTATTCAGGGTACAAACCTTGCCGATTGATATATGACCTCTGAAAAAAGGTGGAGGTAACAAATGAAACTCCTTGATATATCGTCGTCGCATTACGGTACCTTTGTACCCCGATTTCAAAGTCGACAATATCAATCACTTGTTTCATGTCAGAGAACAAGGGTATAAGTATCAATATTTTTTCTGAAGAAATACCAAAATAAATAATATGAAACGTAATTACTTTCTGGGAATATTGTTATTGATAACCTACGTATTTATTCCAACGATATAATATTAAGTCCTTGTTATTCAAATGGTTGGGAGCAGAACCGATTTTTTTATGAAATTGACATCACCTTATTAGTAGAAGAACTCCTTCGATTTCAATGAAACTAAAAAAGTAATCTAAGAGATATAATCATCTTTCCAATGTTTTACTCACCCCGAAAAGGGATTAAAGGACGTGAATGTATGTGTGTATGTATCATAAATTCTAAATTCGGTAATCATCTTAGCATTTATAAAACTGATGATTAATAACTAACAGGACTTATCGCGTAAGTTTTTATATAATAAAGTTACCTTTATTAATCATGTGTATAAATCGCGAATTTCTCTTAAAACTATAATTTATAAAACTGAACACTTTGCCAAGTAGATCATCGCAAAATCTTACTAATATTAATACAACATGTGACGTTACCGTCAGTGTTTCGATCAGGTGATTCCAGACCCAGACGCTTGTAGAAAGCATCTCAATGCGGAGTTTTCGTATTGAAATTTTATGGAATACATTAGATAAACAATAACCTCTTCCACCCTGTGCGCCAGATATTCGTTTTATCTTATACTTGTACTTTTATTAAAGAAGATGGTAAAAGGGTTTTAAAAATATCCAATATTATGTAGTTAGACATAAGTACTTTTTGTAGCTGGAATTTTATTTGGAACTTACGCACATACTAGTATACATCAACTGTGTGATTGTAACATTTGTTTAACACTTAGCTTTACCAATACACAATAAGTACCCAAATTCAATTACTAAAAGCAGCTGAATAGTGCTGATTGATTACGTTGATTTTATTAACCTGTATGTGTTAAATTGATTGAACTCCGCGAGTTTTATATATAAATTTATTCAAGATGTCACCCCTTGGTATTTATATTTGACTTTACAGATAAAATATCTGTTATGTATAAATGTGCAGTAGTTTATAAAACAGGCAAACTGTAAGAAGAACTTCTAATACCTTAATGCACAATTGAAGGCTATTTATTAAAACTTTACGTGGTGGTGCTAAGTACCACTCCATAACACCCTTAGCTTCAGATTTAGGAGCCTGCTCTGGGTTAATTAACCCTCAAAGACGAGGTTCTAGTTTAGCTTCCCAAATTTAATGGAATATCTGGCAATATCACTCCAATGCGGTTAACAACGGAGCAACAGAAGCTTCGTATGGTGAAATAAACAAGGAACTTGCGAATTTATACGAAATATTAATCATATGTAACTTATAATTAACCAACGTTCTGCTTGTCTCATCTGTGATAATGTGGGGTAAATATTCGGTGTTACTATTTTTCACAAAAATGAATTGAAATACTTTTGTTACACTTTCAGAAACTGTAAATGTAAATGTACATTTTCCAATATTTCACAAGACTGTAGTAAAAGCGACATTCTTCTCAGGAGTTAATTTGTAGATTTACCAATTTAGGTGTTAAAATGTATAAATATCAAATGATATTTCTCATAAAACAGTGTACGTTGCGAGCCTCTTGCACAAACAGTAACCATTTGGTGGCAAATAATCAATCATATCCTATCTGTTGCATTTCAGCCAGAATACATTAACTTATACTACGTTCGCCGTGTACTACGAGCGAGTACAGCAAAAAACCGTAGCCATTAATTTTAGTTTTATCCGGTAGCAAAAGCTTTGTTGTTCAAATCTGCGCGCAGTTGCAAACAAAAGTAGAAAATTTGAATGAAAATATTTGCTGACTACGAGGAAATTTACTGCGCACTCCGACCTCAGAATATGTCGTATTTTATTTATTTATTTTTTTATTTCAGGTAATCTCACCGCTTACAAAAGAAACTGTTACTTATCTATAACGATGTTTATAGTTATACACACCGAATAAAGAGTTCACACAAACTGAAACAGGTCTATATTACAAGTTTTAAAATGCATATTATAATTACATCAAATATTCATCGAAGCTTTATATATAAAGTTTACAATGTGCACATAGCTAATTACTTTTTATATAAATAATTTTCCTGTTTTCATTAACACAATTTAATCTATCGTGACACTTTTATTTGAAAGAACAATTTTTTTTTAAATTTTTTTGCTTAGTTTAGTTTTAAACAATACATTACTGATTATATGACCTCCAGTTTTTCAGTAAAGCTTCATAAGTCTTGCTGCATTAGAAGCTTCACAATGATGTACAAATGACATTAACAGGCGAATAAATACCGTATTTACTTGTTAGTCGGAATAGTGGTTTAATATCCTGATGGAAATATCCCGTAACATGTGGAGGCTTCATCCATCTGTACATTTCGCTCACAATTACTAAAATGACATGCGCTATATTAAATTGTCAGGATTATGATATTAGAATATCATTATAGTGTAATATAACTTTAAGTAGTATTTTTATTTCTGTGGTGCAATAGATGAGATACTGAGTATATGTAACCTCCGCGCGATAAAAATGAAGCGAAAGGGGTTGGTCAGGTTCGGAAATAATATGAGCCTGTAATCTCTGCCTACTGCTCTCTAGGGCGACAGATATAATGTGTGTATATGTCATGTGAGTTAACAAGATACTGACTGTTAAAAAAAGTACCTACGGTTATAAACCTTTTCGTGACAGATAACGTTTTGGCAACTACTACAATTTTCTCTTCATACAAAAATAGAGTTACAATTTTCACGTCGCTCGAGTGACTCAAGCTAAAATAAAATATTCAATCAACTACTATTCATGTTGAGCTGAACAGTTTTTGGCTCCCGTTCTATTTTCAAGTAAAATGTTTCTTATTTCGGAATGAATAATTTAAATTCACTCCTCGGGCTAAATTTAAGACTTCAAGCATTTGTTATTTTTGCTCCAGTTGTTCTATGTTGCTGATAGAGAATTTTTGTAACATACTCGTAAATCAAGTGTTAACTCTATGTTTTCCATCCATCATACATTCTAAGAATATAAAATAAAGTAATCCAAATTTTCATCATATCATTATGTGGATTAGATATAAAAAGAAATATTGGTAAGGATTATGTCCGTCTATAAACTAGCTTTACTAAAATATTTATTATTTGTAATTGATGTCCGTAATGATAGTCTTTATAATAAATAAAATAACGTAGTCTTAGCTTCTAAGGAAAATGTTGAACAGAAATGCAAATTAGATTTCACTTGCCATGCATCGCCCAGTTATTTCGTCGACCTTTGACTCACAGGACTTGAGTTCCTTAGGTATAGGCATAGATAATGTGATACTATACTAGGAGTACCTTACTGGAATAGGTACCAAATTATACATGTGCTTTACTTTATACTCTTACGGCTACCTCAAACTACGGTAAAATCAATGTAGCTTTTGCCAGTTAGCTATTCCGTTTTCACGTTTTAATTGGTGTTACAGAAATGGAGTAAATGTTGGGCAGCGAAAAATTAAATGACTAATTAGAAAAGTTTTTTAAATGTTACTTAAGAAAAGTAATAAATCATCTATCGATTTTGGGTTTCGAATATATTTGAAAATATTGTATTTTGTCCCCGATTTCCGAAGGGACGTTAGAAACTTTAAACATTATCAGAAAGTGTTTTATTATGACTGTTTTTCATACATACTTACATAGACTGAACGTCTGCATCTGACGAAACACGGATCCGCAGGATCCGCATATGGATTATAAAAAAAACTCCATAGTAATTTATATATGTAACTTATTATTTTTATTAAACTTTTAAGAGAGTATATTTCCGTAACCAATGAAAGGATTATCTACACGGGGTTTAATGTGTGGATGAACTTTAAAACTCGTGAATGTTCTTTTTGTTTTGTTTCCGAAGTACATTCTCTCTAAGCCTATTCAAAATTTATAACAAAACTGGATTAACTCAGTTAGCATCCAGCACACCCCTGCGCTATGCGAACTGAAAAACAACAAAATATGGAAAGAAAACATCGTTAGCGGATGCAATACGGTTGCCTCGTTGATTAAATTCCATCGTTTTGTGTTTGCTTTGTTCGTGTACGCCCCCGCCATATTCAGCGGGAATATTTGAAAATTGCTTTGACAGGATTCGATTATATTGATAATAAATCTGTTAGCGACGGTGCCGTACGCGATTATATAAGCCGCAGGTTAATGGGATAGTAGGAGAGAATGTATACGGAATATATTTCTAACGTATTTTTTGTTTTCGTATTGTTTTTGATTACCGTGCATGGCATACGTGTTCTCATATGGTATATGAGTACCTTACTTGTTTACGATATTAGGTTTCGATATATTGAACTGGAATAAAAAAATATTAGCATATACTATTTAACACAACATTGTTAAAAAAAATTGCAAGTACTCATTTACAAATAAACGTCAACCTTTATGCATTAATAAATCAAACTAAAATTAATAACAAACCCCAGGATGAACTACATAAACAAAAGCAGACTCTTGCATAGTTTAAATGGTTTGAATGTCTGATTTGAGGCAAGCGTTTGATTAATTGTAGGACCACGACAACGACGCTGTAAAATTTATCAGCTCTACCCTATAACCTGAACAAAAGCTGAAGTAAGGCTTTGAATCGAGAATTCATTGAGCTATAAATAAAGCGTTTCTCGGCCCACAGCTTCTCTTCTTTACTCACAATTAATAAGACAAAGGAAGAAGTTTAGCGAAAAGATTTTGCCAACACAACCTGATGTTATACGGGATGATGGAATATTTTCCTTTATAAAAGTGCAATGAACGTGATTATTCTAAAATAGGTAGGAAGGAAAGAAATAAAAAAGCGTTTATTCAGTGGTCAAATATATATTTTCATACTACGGGTACTGGTACTATATTCGTTTTTTCTTGCAGTAAAACAGTGCTGCCTCTCTATAAACATAGTATACATATACGAATCTTTTAATTGATATTGCTAAAAATTTGAAATGAGAGCTAAAAATGAGAATTATTACTTTGAATATGTTATGAGCAGGGAGCCCATATCAACTTATCTTTTAGTTAACTACATCTATAGATAAATCCTGAACACAAGCTCACATATCACATACTATTCCGAAAAGGTGGACAAATCTCGGATCACTAAGTCCCCTCTCACGTTTGGAAAATAGTTTAGCTTTCAAATTAAAAGCTTCCGATATAGACTAGAAATTGGCGAGGGGCTTGCGTCATTTATATGCAGGCATATGGATACTTTTTGTTGTGAACTTGTTCCCATTTCCGATGTTTTATCTTTTAATTCATTCCTTTTCCAGGCAACTTTACAGCTGCATGACACGAGGAATTTAATCAACGGGGCGCTCGCATTCATTGCCAGCAGAACAAACGTATTATATCATCGGAGTATTTATTGGACAGCGGCCGATTGATACAATGTAATTGTAGACAGAGTCGATTGGAATCTCTGGTTTTATTTTGGCATATATCCTTGTTAAAGCTTTAATGAAACAGGTATCGATAGATAACGATGAATAACCTATTTTATTAATAGTGATATTATCGAAACTGTAAATTGAGATGATACATATACGGAAAAATAATATCACAGTATTTTGACGAAAGAATTACGGGTATCACTTATGTTGTTACATTATGGGTAACGATATTTGATATTGATATCTGATATATACATTGATAATGTCATAATGTGTCCTATTAAAATTTCAGGTATTGCAAGTTTATCACATATATTTTTTCCTTAATGTAACTCTAGCTGGAAAAAAAAATGAATTGTCTCTTAATGTTTCTTAGCTTCTATAATTTATAGTTATCAAATAATTCCATAGTTATTTCTACAAAGAGGAAATATTTCCTTTATCTTGTAAGGGGTCGAATGGCTCGCCTATTATCCACAGACACAGCAGCCATTCATTAGTGCAATCTTCGCAATGCGCACGCTGCAACCGTTTGTTCAAGCTAAAATCATAATTAGAGTTTGTTGGAACTATATTTTAACTAATACCTAGGTTCCCTTAAACCATTTCGGTTAGCACCCAACTTTTGATGCCGATAATATATCCTTGGTTACTTTTTTGCATGAATATTGGCATTGTGATGTACTGAAATCTTGTAACAGGTTGCGAGGCCCTCGTCCAAAAGATTTCATTTACCCTAATCTCTTACTAGCCTTCTGGGACATGCCGGGAGGAACCGCAGCTAGTTACATTATTTTTACATCCCATACTAGCACGGAACCTATTATATATAAAATAATCAGTTTGAAAATGATGCATATAAACCTCCTTTGTCTATTCGAAAACAACAATGTTATATCGATGTTAATGACTGGGTTTAACCCTTGATGCTGTAAACAAGGATATTTTACGGATTATCTGTATTGCTACTACATATAACAATTATATTTTTGATAAATAAACGAGTTCGTGCAGTGTAATGCCAGAATATAACTATAGTATACTCATTCTCCCCAGAAAAAGAACGCGCATTCTTATTTTGCAAGGTCATGCTACGTTAAATTGCTATGACACGGACTCGAGTAGATTCATTTTATTTGAAAGCGTCAACAAGAAGCTACATTGCTTTCCCTAACGATGTTTTCTATTCGTATCGCAATGTGAAGACATTTTACAGAAAATGCGATAAATTCAGCAAGAATTTTTTAAAAAGATATAAAAGTATTATTTACCATGTTGTCTAAAGTTAACATAGTTTTAGGCTTAATGAAATGCATTGACAAATTGCTGTTACAATGCATTGTATCGCACCCTAGCGTATCATACGTGACAAATTGTAAGTCAGTTCTATTTGTAGGCCTACTACTGACCCTTACCTATTTCGAAAACTAAACAAGATGACAAATTATGTAAGGATACTACTGACACTCACATACATAATATCGTAATCAATAGCAAAAAAGTAGCTACTCGTATATACTAATGAAAGAATTGTTGCATTATTATTGGCGGTTGTGTTTGTTATTATTGGCGGAAAAGTGCCCAAATATACTGAACTTTGTATTTACGAATGCAAAGAACACTTTTATACCGGAACAGTAAGTGCTACAAGGAAAAAACGTAGCATCCTCATTGTTTACTTCCTCATAGTTAAAATAAGTGTAATGACAAAATATTCTACTGCTAATGGCCAGCAGTAATAACGTTAATGTGCGTATTGGAGGCGACAAACGACCACATTACTCTCATCACCCATTCGTTGTGTAAAATGAGTGCATAATCAGGCCATTACAGTTGTTGTTTCCGGAACAAAGTGTGCAAATAAGCTCCGTTACTATTAAATGAAAAGAAGTTTTATGATAGTGTTCTGTTTCAATTGTAGGGGTTTATTTATTACATAGTATATGCTTATGCATTCACGTTCTTTAATCCTGAAAAGGTTTGCTATTTTTACTGGGTTACTATAAGTATAAAAAAGTTAAAGAATTTGAATAGCTTTCATTTCATAGTATGTGTATAAAATTACTTCCGCCACAGTTCCGGAGATGGACACCAGGACCTCTGACTACAACGCAAAGGTTAATTGCTGTGAAAGTGTTTTGGCTGTATAAAATCCCCTTTTACTCAATAATACATGTTGCTTTTACTGATCTCTATATGTGAATCACTATAAAGAAATTATTACATACATACATAGAAACATAAGTACATAAATACACATCATGCCCGTTTCCCTGTAGAGGGGTAGGCAGAGATCGCCGATCCTCATCTGTCCCGAACCTGATAAGCCACTTTTTTGTTTCATTGACACTCATACACCCCTCATACATACTCGGCGGTTATAGGTGTATTATAAAATGAAACAGTGTTAAATGTGTATTAAAATCAATGTTTGATTCGTTGATTGCATGTTTCACGTGTTCGGCGACAAATTAACAATCAATTTTGTCTCATTAAGGAGTGGTTTATGAAATTATTCTGTGATTACGTGACGATAACCATTAGGTACCAATTTATTGAACGTATTCCAAATACGGATATCTGATTTTGATTGCTCATGTGAATATTCTGAGTGATCACTCAATTTACTTGATTCAATGTATTGTTACCAAGAAAATGTAAAACACATACACATTCAGTTTAAATTACATTATAATTTATTGGAATTACATATTAATATTATTGTGGCTTGACTCTGTTTCAGTGGGTACAGGGTTCAAATCCCACTTTAACATGTATCAATGGAAATGAAGTTTAATGAATTTATATGTACATTTTCGTAATAAAAATACATTTACGAAATGTGTCGAACACTGCGGTGAGAGAAAACATCGTGAGGAAACCTACCTGTTCCCCAAACAGCGAATAGTTAGTGCTTGTAAATGGCGACATGGATTATCACCTGTCTCATTGAGAGTACTGACTATTTGGGTAACATGTGGGTTCGAGGTGGCAATAGAATTACTACCTTCGCAATTGCGGAGATGGTCACCTGAACCTCTAACTACCCCGCAAGGGTTAATGGTCGTGAACGCGTTTATCTTTTTGTCTTTGCCTTTACATTTAACTATCGATTGTCATTTTTCGGAAGACACTACTGTAATGAACCTTGGTTTGCGAAAACACTCAACGTTGTCAAATCAAATTCGAATGTATATTTTTTAAGTAACCCTCCGAATTCTAGCTATTGTTGAATAATTTTGAAGCTGTTTGAATTGAGCCAAGTGAAACTCTAACTTGGCTCAAGTAGTGAGACGAGACGACTCGGCTCAAAATTATGGACACTGTTTCCTTATTCCACTTTGAAGTAGCAACTTAAGTACATTTGCCAAAATTACTAAGAGCGAAGTCTGTTAGCAAATTGGGTAACGAAAGTATTTAGATATTTTGAAATTCGTCATGAAAGAATCATTCGTCAGATATTCGTTCAGTCATGTAATTTTAATAATATATCAGTTGTAATCCTTTTTATTTGCAAACTTAACTTACTTACACACTTAAATATAAAAAAATAATCACTAAACAAATTTTCTAGGTTGATAAAGTGTGTATTTTTTTTGTTTATACTTGTTAATATTTCTGGTTTAAGTCCTATTTTTATTATTTCCGTTATTGATTTTTAAATAACAATATTAAGCAAATTGCTAAATGTATTCAATTTGCAAATTATTTTTTCCATTTTATTCTGGCAACCCTATAACAACCTTTTGACGCAACTCGGTCAATTTCCCCATCCTGTGTGGCCATATTCAGTTCAGTCCTCTCTCATGTAAAGCGAAATTAATTCAAAGAACCTCTTAAGGGAAGCGCCTCAGTCACTGTATGGAATTTATTCACCGCGTTGCATATTCAACAAAAGTTTTCGACAACAATTTCCACAAGATCGCACACTGTATGTTGTTTCTATGCTACAGTTTGGTAAATACATACACTGCCCTCAATGAAAGGCATCCCTTTAGAAGTGGAAATTTGGAGATATAACTTTTCCTGTGTCAGTTTTCAATTATTATTCTTTATTACATGTCTGGATAAAAAAGCATTACAAAAATAAAAAAATCATACAAAGTCTTTTTTTATTTAATAATAAGTACAAGCCAATTGTTTTCTTTTATTTACGATGTAATATTCAACACCCAATACGTATATAATAGAAACATAGAACAACATCAGTCAAAGAAAGCCTATCGTACCCCATTATATTGATGATAAATATACATGATCCTAATCACCAAAAAGGTTGCTTCACGAACACATAAACGCCACAGCTGTTACTAAGAGAAAACGGAATAAAGGGAAAATGGCCTCGTAATTCTATCCCACAACCTGTGTTTATACATGAATGAACATCAAAAGATATTTATTGGGCTCACACAGAGTATATTATGTGCTTATATACTCAACTAATTGGTTGATACATACAGGAATTGCAAATTAAAACCTAGAAGGAACTTACTTCATATATGATTTTTATTTTTGCTTTGTTATATTATGTAAAAGTAAAAACAGATCTAAGCCCATGCAAGTCTGGCTCGTAAAAATAATGCTAACTACCTGCCGAGCTTCCTGGCATGATGCAGGAGGCGACTTAGAGAGTAATTGCCAGATGCACAAATTCCATATAACATCGCAGCCCAATTCCTGCTAAAAAAGCAACCTAAAAGATATTATCCTATCTTCTAAGTTTTGACCATCCTGAAAGGGAAGGACGTGAATGTATATGTATATGAAAAAAGCAATAACGTAAGACAATTTTACTCGTGACAATTTAATAACATCTTTTTTATCCATCTACTTTTAGAGTGACATTTAACACGTTCCTCGAAAAACGTGAAAATTATAAATAGGACATCTCCCAGTTGAATAAAGTTTTCGCTGTACATAGTTGATTGCCGCCTCTAGGCTTAATCTCGCCGTTTGTGGTCGAGGGTCCCTTGATAAGACCTTTTATTTAATAATTCTCAAGGACAGGATGTTAGGACCTTACTTGGGAAACTTGCCATTTTGTCAGATATTTATAACTTTACACTTTGCTATTTACGGAGTTGGGAAGAAAATTCATTGAATTCTGAACAAGCTTTCGAGCTTAAGAATGCATTTATTTATGTATTTTATATTCTTTTAGAACTCTTAAAAACACACGGAAATAGAAGACTGCTTATAAACATTCAATGAAAATATCTACATAAGTACAAGTATTTTCAGAAATAATTTCTTTTTTATAAAAATGGCTCCGAAATTTTAGAGATATGCACACAATCTTCATACTATCCCGTCATAATAAAAAGGGGTGTGTCTATACGCAAGTCGTGAAACCTATGTTTATTTAATGTGAAAAAAATAGTGCAATTTAATATAAATTGACATGTATTTGACCTATGCTATTAACATAGTATAAATCAGTTGTCAAAATAGTGATGGCCACAAATCCTCACATAACGAGGAGCTTATTCAACCTAACTGCTGCTAGTAATCCCTCACCCTGCACGGATGAGCAATCACTATCCTAATTAGTTTTCAATCCGGAAGCTGTCAGCGAATTAGTAGTGTGATTCTCATATTTATTGAATTAAATTAACTTTATTAACCTTGATATGTCCCATTGGGCCGATATTTATAGTTGTCAGTTTTAAATAAGATATAATGTTTAGTAGAATTATATATAATTAGTTAAAAGAGTGATTTATAACCATTAATCATATACGTAGTTTTGTTTATTATTATTTAGTAAATGTGTTAACTCGAATGCATTAAGATAATCCTGTAATGATGGACGTATGTGAATGAAAATATAAATAAATAAATGTTTTGTTTTATTGCTTGTTGTTTGGCTAGATTTATTATTTTGAGGAAAAGATTTCTTTGTTATCGTGTTAGGAGAAACCTGCGTATATACATAAAAGGATAGATATTGGAAAAGTTGGGTTTCACATTAAAATTCTCTTTCTTTCCAATGCTATAAACAAATAAGTCCGGAATATTGCTCGAACTTGAAATATAATCTTGGGCCTTTCTTTGCCTTGGAAACATAGCCTGCAGTACATTTTATAGATTTAAAATAAACTATTTTGCGAGTTAAACGCTTCACCACATACTTTTTAATCCCATAAACCTTTAATGGAACCCACTAAAAACGGAAAGGCTCCTATTCTCACAGGTGGAAACCTTAAACCTACTGGTATACTATTATCTACGAAATTTATATTTCTCAACCCAAACCATTAACGTCATGGATTTCTATAACAACAAAATTCATTACCGTTTCCAATTAAAAGTTCGAAGGCCAAATGGAATCAATTACTTTTAAAGTTAATAAAATTCTGTTAGATTTATCTTTCTCGATAATGGATAGGCTTTGGTTCTTCACTTAATAATTCTTTTAAGACAGGTAACGTTGTTTTTTTAATGACAACGAATCAATTTTAATTTAAAAAGCAAAGTTGTTGTTGCTGTGTACTGTACTTACTTTTACTATACTTATACTTTTTTTGATTGTACTGTCAGAACAAAGAACCTTTTTGATATTTATAATAAAAAAATCTTTACTCCTTAAATACGCTTAAAACATAATATTAATTCAATTTGAATTATTTGAATACAGAACAGATACACGTTCATTATGTGCGGTGAGAACAGAAATTAAATATTTATTCAGTAAAACAATATGAAAAATACATGTGTATTTTAAAGTACGGTCAATTGTAATGAATATTCACATATTTATTAATACGAATATTAAATATTGAATACCTACTTCATTGTGAAGTTCCCAAAGAACAAAAGGAAAAATATTCTGATTGATTCCCTTTAAACAACCACAACCAATACTCTGTACATTCAACATTCAATAACATTTTATTACGTGCTTCCATTGCTTGCATTCCAGACAAAGTTGTTCCCAGCACAAACAAATCCACCTGGATTGGCAGATCGAAGCGATGCGCATTGCAGCTGATCAAGAATCACGTTCAGATGAAATTTCACATCTCCCTGCAGACTGTTCGTGGGGCTAGATATTATTCGAGCTCGTAAAACTAGCGCCCACTTGAAATAAATTTTAATTTTCCATGCTATCTCTTCCAGTGTAGGAGGCATAAAGATTTGTATAATGCGCCAGTGTAAAAGGATTTGTTTTGTCTGTGTTACAGGGTTTCAGATGTTGTTTTGTATCAGGGTTATCCTAGGCGTTGTACTAAGGGCTAATGATGATATATTAAGTAAGTAATGTTATTTAGTTCTTAAAGGAAGGGAAATTGCGAAAATAGACATGGAAAACTTCAAAGTAAGGGTGAAACGTCATGTTATATGTTTGTTGTAAAGGTTAACACACGTAGCCTAACTTGCTTAACCTCATTTTTTTCACGAATTTAATGGCTGTGAGTGAAGTAAGAGAGATTTGTCAGGATAATTCCAGGTGGTGATTGATAATCTCTGCCTATCCGTTGGGACGTAGAGGCGTGAATATATGTATGTAGATTATATTTTCTGTTGCATAAAATAAGTAAGTAATCATCGTGGGTAATATAATTGAGGACACATTTTTCAAAGAATTGTGAGCATAACTGCATTAACATAAACAATTAACCCACAGCACGTAGTAAACAGAAAAATAGCCCTTCAAAGGAGTCAGAAATGGTCTAAGTTGGATTTCATCAAGGGTTAAGTTGGTGAGAGTTACGACTTCCTCTGAGTTCAGTGTTTACTCGGTTCAACTTATAAACGCTACGGAATTGGACTCAGCTCGAGAACAAACTTGTCTTTGTTTGTCCGGAAATACGGTTTTCGTTTGCTCCGGCGTTGATTGAAAATATTGTAGACTCAACGTATTGTTAGCGGCTTATCGATAGCACTGGATTGTTTGATGGTTCCGAAACCGAAGCGTACTATTGATTAATCTTTTTAAAAACTCGTATTATGTGAACTTTTAATGTATCTTTTAGAAAATAATACGAACCTATAAAACATGAAGGCATAAACCTTACTTTGCATCAGTTATGTAAGGTAAGTAAGTAAGGTATGTTTCAATGTTCAAGTCTTTGGTAGTAGTCAATTGTTTACGTCATTACCTTTGGGATTACGCAAAACAGAAATTAGAATTATTTAAATAAGTATATTGCCAAAAAGAGCCTATTTTAACGAAACAAAAACAAACCCATATATTTGGGCAAGTCAAAAGGCCTTTCAACTGGCATTTGTCCCACACTTGTTTACCAAATGGTCCAATTTATGTTATCTGCTAAGTGCAAACCATTGCTATTCAGAGTGCAGGACAGTGGGCCTTGACTGGAACATAGATGAAAGGCTCTGATAAATGTCGTAGTAAAATCGTATAGTACTACTGAACAACTATCGGTAGATGTGTAGTATATTCTCTATGCTTTCAGATAGTTATCAAAATAGTTGAAACTGTTGTAAAGTAGTTAAATAAATATATGAAAACTGGTATTTTGTGTATGTTTAATGATATAAACGTACATATACACGCCTTTTGTTTTCGAGGAGTCAGAGGTTTGAGTGAGTCAAATTCATCTATCCACGAAGGTTTTTAGACGCACTGAATGTGATAAATGCTGTTCCGTGTCACCGTGTGGTACTGACTGACAATTCTATCTTATTTTCGATATTATATTATTACATATAATGCATGTATACTCGTACATATACACCGCATATATTCACGTCTACTTCCCTAACAGGATAGACAGAGACTATCAATTGCCATCTTGAATTGGCCTGACAAATCTCTCTTGTTTCCTTACCCTAACCTTATCTTTCAGTTCCTAATTTTCGACTCACCACAGAACTCGTTTGCAGCCCTGTAACACACAAGAGCTCTACGAAATGTTATCACAATCGACGTTACCCAGTACCAGTCTATCCTTGAGAATCAATTCTTCCATCGGAATAAGCACAAGCAGTGGGGAATGCACGTCGACATTCCGCAGTTATCCCGCTTCCCGACGAATGACGGCTTCCGAACGGATATTCGAATCATTTCCACTTGGCGGCTCAAGATGTTTTCTATCGCGATACGCTCGCTTCAACGCAAATCTGCTTCTAAATGAATTAGAAAGATAAGATACGAACCAATGTAGTACTTACAAGAGTATTGATGGATTTGTGCATACGACTACGAAAGTTATTTCTGTAGGGATGTCTAAATATATCTTACAATATAATATAAATTCATGAGTTATTGTCAAAATTGTTAAAGAATGCTAACTAGCTGCAAATTCTCTCGGAATGTCTTAGGAGGTGACGGTAGGTAAGAGACTGGAGTGAAATAGAATCTGTTCGGTGACAGGCTAGTAACCTGTCATCAATGGTTCATTATGACATCGGAACCCCAATATTCATGCTAATGAGTGACCTAGGAGATAATTTATATCCAAGGTTCTGTCCACCCCAAAAGGAATGAAAGGACGTGAATGTATTTGTATGTAAGAGTTAGTGTTATTCCTGTATAAAGTACATAAGAGAATAGTAATTGATAGATATTTAATACAAAAGTTAGATAATGGATTTCAGAAAATACCCGTGAATAGTAGCCATTAGGTTTCGTTGCAAAATAATACTTAGTTAATTATGTTGGTAGTTTCCTTGTTCGAAGAAAGAGCAATTTCTCACATTTTACTACCAGCAGCCTTTTGTTAATTAGCTACTCTTTTTGCCCGGCTTGTTCCAGGATAACTATAAAACTCATTTCTACGAAAACTGGTTCATTCATCTTGTTTATTGTTTCAATACGCAGAAATTCAATACAATATTGATTTCAATCCCAGTTTCATTTCTGGGCGAAGGTAAATTCACAACAAATATATACACACGTCAATAATCATTAAAGAGGTGAGCCAAACACAAGATTTTAAAGAACGCTAGTGAAGTTAACCTTCTTGTTTGTGACAAAGTAAGCAAATTATGAACTCTGGAGATATTGACAGCCTTATCTCTTAGTCACCTCTTATGAAGCATCAGGACGAAATCAGCTGCCTTATTTATATTCCAGGTCGAAGAACAGTAAAGAATATTTTGCTGAATCTTAGTCACTTATTATACAGCCTCTTTGAAATGTCGACCTTTTTATCTTTCCACTGAGTATACCCGAGGCGTCCACTTATGCTCAAGACGAACTCCTCTAAGTCAATCAGATACGTTTCACCGGCTGCACTGAGTAGCAGAGGGTACTTGTAACGATAATTTAAGCTTGAAATTTTAGATGAACTTCGAAGATAAACTTATATACATATGCGTTTACTTCCAACCTTTATTTGTTGTGTTTTTGACGGTCATGTGTCCATGAACATAAGTAATTGATTTGTGGCTAAATCTTTTGTTTGCTCAGATTAAAAATATAGTGAGTGATTTCCGTTTTTAAATGCATGAAGAAATATGCGTGGCGTATTGCATTATACTGAGAAGTTTTAAGAATATTTGTAATGAAGAAAACTTAGTATTCTCGTTATACGTACGCTTTGTTGCAGCTACAATAAATACTTTAAGCAACATCAACACAAAACACACATATTTTATATCAAACAATTTCTTTAGCTTACTAATTCCACATCATTCTATTCACGACCTCTTTTGTTAGCTTATACTTAAGTAGACCATTAGATATTCTTTTTCGTTTAAGGCAAGGCCTGTGAGAGACACGATTTTGATCACAAATGTTGCATGTCAAGCAAGTTAACGACACTTTAACCGATTGTGTCAAGATATCGCTCGCGGCATTTTGTGTACTCTACACAACTTTTCTCTATTTTTCGTTTCGTTTCGTTGTAAAAGAAACTTTTGTTTCAAGATGTTGAACGATACGATAGGATTTACACTTGCTGGTGGACATTGTAAAATATTCGAACGTATTTATAAAATGATATAGTGGCAATACCTTAGTGTGTGAAAATTTATATATATTACAACGTTGCAGAGAAAACCTCGATAGTACAAGTAGCTACTTAAACCACGAAATTACATACTTCTGAGGATAGGTACATATTCACTATATGCATGTATAAGATTATTTCTATTT
The DNA here is from genome assembly GCA_030578115.1 of Leucoptera coffeella. Taxonomy (NCBI): domain Eukaryota; kingdom Metazoa; phylum Arthropoda; class Insecta; order Lepidoptera; family Lyonetiidae; genus Leucoptera; species Leucoptera coffeella. Next base: position 27,695 of record JAMBLF010001754.1, read on the forward strand.
CTATTATGTATGTATCACTAATAGAAGGATACATATAATATTTAATAATAAAACTTATCAAAATTATCGCTAAGGACACGCATTCCTCAATAAACTCCGTCAGAGATAATTGCACTATAGTCTGTGGTCGTAAATATAAGTAAAATAGTTTTAATAATAGTCCAAAGAGTAAAATATCATTATAGCTAGTCCGTTTTCCATGATGTTTACACAAGATGAACATGACGTCAATCTCTAGGATTATCTTGATTAAGTCTCCTTCTGATCTATCTGTAGGCACTCGAAATGGTTCGTTGAATACGTAGAGGCCTTGTGGGTAAGTGGCATTTGTTTAGAGATTCAATGGTAATCCCTCAAACAAGCAAGGATAGATCTGTCAACCATGAACGGCTTTTGAGGCAATTGCCTATACCGTTTTTCATGTGAGAAATGCGATAATCACTACATAGTATAAAACAAAGTCGCATTCTTTGTCCCTATGTCCCTTTGTATGCTTAAATCTTTGAAACTACACAACGGATTTTGATGCGGTTTTTTTTTATAGATACAGTGATTCAAGAGTAAGGTTTATATGTATAATAACATCCATTACATTGTGGAGTAGGCTATATATTTTATACCCGTGCAAAGCTGGAGCGGGTCACTAGTAGTACATAAATATAAGTACTAATGAACGGTTAATGTTACACAAGTTACATCAACCGGGCACAATATGCCACATTAATACCGTCACAACCTGTATAGTAATGCTAAAAGGAGAAGTTGGAGATAATATATCCCTGAAGTTCTATTCACCACGAAATGCTTCAAAGAATGTCTTACATATTACAACACAAAAAATAAGTCTTACAAAAATGATCGAAAACATAAAATCAAAACATTATCAACTTATATGCTTCGAAGTATTTTTGAAGAGTTTCGTACTGTTTGTATTACAAGATTAAATCTTATTCTATTTAGCAAACAATATTTGGCAGACAAGTATGGCAGCGTTCTGTAAAACTAAGTTCAATGGCTTATCTTGGCGTCTAGAAAGTTAAAGTTAAGTAAACAACGAAGTTAGGAATAGTTACTCTTTCAACAAAGGCACTCGACCTTACACTGGAAGCTAATTGTTTGTTTAAACTTTCTAACTTGGTTTAAAAACATAAACAGATTTTTCATCTAAAAATAATGTGGTAGGAATTTTATAATCAGCTGAACACTAATTGAAAAACCCCTTAGTACTCGTAAGTCATAATTAGCTAATACTGGTTGTTCATTCTCTGATTCAATTTGGGATGGGATTGTAATGGGGATTTAGGGATTAGAAAATCATTTTATTATTAATCGTATTTTTAAATTTGATTTCATTTTCAGTTCTTAATAGTAAATCGGACTTTTAGTAATAAGACGCGAATACATAATAATAGTATGAAGAACAGGTGAGTACATACTCGTATGGTGTATGCAGCATAATTTATCCTTCCTTCTTATTTAAGAGATAAGTCAGTATTATTATGGTGGCGTTTGATATTCTCTGCCTATCTCGTTAATAAGTACGGGCGTTATTACATGAACATATTTATGTATTTTAATAGATTCTTTAGTAGATAATGATGCTATTAATTAAATATACCTGGAATTTAATTAATAAAATAATTCATCTCTGGTCTTTAAATATATGACGTATATCAAGCTCCGAATTAATCTTCTTAGCAAAATATTATTAAACACATATTCCCACAGTTTCTACCAACCTTAGCACGAGTTCACATAAGACCGTACCAACTTCTAAATAGTATTAACTCGTGTCATTTTCAATGAAGCTTTAGCGTAGAGCTTTGAGCGAGACTGAGAGCACACCACAGAGTAGTTTATAATATCTCTTAGTGAAATTTCCTCCTCCTAGTGAAAGACACTTTGTAGGGGCTTGTATAAGGCTTTAAATTAAAGCTTCTTCAACAAGATTTGTGACACGTGTTGCCACAGGAATATTGTAGGGGGAAAATAATGTGATAAATTCTTAAAACTCATTCAGCATTGTACGATGCTTAAAATTATTTTTTCTTGTTGTTTTTAGCAAGTTTATAAGATGACTAACTTCCAAGTAAATGATTTATGAGTTAATTACTGGAAATTTTAATGTATGTAAATGATTAAATAATATTGTATAATTTACAAACAGTACCTAAAAGCTGTAATTGGGTTAATTGTCTCTTCGATCCTGCAAGGGACAATCAGAGCCCTTCCCTAATTAATAGATGCTGACTGACCGTTTAGCCCCTTGTTAAATTTAACAGTTCATTTATAATGTATAAGCAACTGTGTACTAAGGTAAATATATGCTAATGTCACTAAAGTTTGTCACTAAGGGTGAGGGTTGAAGTGGAAGTATTATAATAGGCGAGTGTCAGCTAAGGTGATTTATTGAAGACTGTTGGTAGGTGCTAAAATACATAACTACTGGCGGATTCGTTGAATGCTTATTAAGTAAATTATAAATTTTGTTAATCAAGATGAAATAAATTAAATAGCTTTTTAGGTTACACGTGTCTAGGTACTTTGTACAGATATAGAATAATGTATTTTATGAAGTGAATACAATCTTAGCTGTTCTACACGAGTAATATGATTTCCCATGTACTTTCAATCGAATATACAAATACTGTATGTTATATAGCTTTTTCAAAAACCATACAATATTATTACAACAAATTAATTATTAAGTTAGCAAAATAAGTTATTTTACCGTATAGTCGACTTCATACATATATAATTCACACCTGATACGACGTATATTAGTGTCAAAACGACAAGAACAAATTAACTTAGGAAATAACAAAAGCCCGTTGGATGAAAAGCTCTTTGCAAAGTTTCAGCTCACAAAGGTTTTGGAGTAAATGGGAATTAGTTTCCATTGAATGTGACCTGTCAAACTGAGCCAGGTGGCTGGCAGTAGCGTTTGGCCCTAGCATGGAGTCTACCTCTGGTGGTATTTATTTATTTATGTAAGTTTATGTACATTAGTCAGAAATATTCCTCAACTACATATCAATAAATACGGTGATTTTAAATGAATTTTTCATGACAATCACTAACAAATATTTATAGAAGAATAGTACGTATAATATACTATCATATTCTCAGTAACATCATAATCTTCGATATTAACACTCTCTGGTAGTTAAAAGCTTATGTCTGCACTTCCATCATTATGAAGCTCAGCGATCACTGAAAGCCCACATATATGTATATCACGAGATAGCCAATTCGGAATGTGCTGTGCACCGTTTAAATGTATACTCAAAGGCAATTTATCTATATGTGGTTCAATAAACTTATTAAAAATTCTAATTAATAAATAAATGAAATAAATAATAAATAGTACGAGATAAACAAATATCTTAATAAGTATGCCTTATTAAGACCCTTGATGTCGAGCCATTTTGCGGCAATAATAAAAAAGTTGAACGTCAGCAGCAGTGCTAGGGGTAACGAGCAGATTTATCAGAGTCCGAACAATGGTGCGTCTCAACCCTTCGGCCAACAACTTTCATAATGGCAACCACAACCCAACTGCACTCCTTGAAGTTTTGCTATTCTCCCCAAGTTCTACACCTACGAGTTTTGACGGCTTTGGTTTCAAGTGGCGAGATTTATGGAGGGGTCGCGTGATCCAAACGTAGGTATATGGTGAAAGTTTATCGTTTGTCTTTTAACTGTGCTTGTTTAGGACGTAAATAGGATGCAACTATTTTAATTACGAAATTTACGTACTGTCAACCAAAACTATTTCAATTGTTTTAGTTACAATGTCTTTACCACAAATAAAAATTACAACTATACGAGTACCTACTAGATCATTTTCGACATTATATACGTATAATATCTAACGATCACGAAATAGTACACTTGCTACTATTATAGCTTAAAACTTAAATTTGAATACACATCTAACGCGACGTCAAGCTTCTTAGTTAGGTCTTCATTCATCATAACAAAAGCATTAATATTTTATGCTTATGCTGCAAGACTTCCACTTCAGAATAATAAGATATTAAAGTTCCATAAACAAACATCCTACGAGGTTGATGATATATTACAAAATGACGAATGAGATGAAATAAAAAACTCATGAAAGTCACGATTTTTACATGAAGCCCGCTTTATTGTTATTTAAAATTCAAAACGTATCTTTTAATTCGTTTTAATCAAGGCTTGCGCCCACATGATAAGCTGTTTCATATTCAGGCCTCATTCCCCTGACAGTTTCCAGTTAAGTACCGATGTTATGAACTGGATAAAGCCTTTGATGTTCTCTCATACGACTGCGGATTAAACAATTAAGAAGCAATCGACTTTAAAGCTATCCTCTCGCAGCCGAGAAAATGTTAATTGGAAACTGGAAGAAGGTAATTGCGTACTTCTTTTAACGCATTCTAAGTTGCTACTGCCATGCAGTTGTTTATGATGCGTTTGAATGACCATAGAATTGATTCGCAACTATACAGATATATGGATCAATAAATATCGGATAGTGGTCAAAATATAAATCTTTTATTGGGGACTCGCGTTTAATATTGTATAAGCGATGCCAAAAAATGATAATATTTATAACTAATGAAAATTAAAACTGTTCATTCAATGTCTATTGTGAATCAAATCATTATATATTTGTGAGTCACATTTATTTCTTATAATTATTCTAAATATAAACTCAATTTATTTGTTATCTGTGATTAAAATAACAACGTCTAGAAACTAGATCTCAGTCTATTTTGTAGTTCATCGACGGTTAAGTTAGTTAGCTGAAAGAGTGACTATCTTCGAGTTTCTTGTTTACTTGTCTTCAACTTCCTAGACGCTTAGACAAGCCTTTCCAAGTTCACCGTAAGTGTCTATATTTTTATCTTCATCTTTTAAACAACAGTGCTCCTGTAGTTTAATCAAATAACAAACTATACTGCCTTTCAAGATTTGTTACCATATTGTAATGCATTTTTATTTCAGCTATTTTGTTAAATTTTATTGGAGACTTTTAATTTATATTGGTATATTAGATTTATCTTCATTTTTTTATATTTATTTATTAATTTCATTATTTCATTTCAGTTTATCTAAAAATTTTTTAATATCATATATTTATCAAGTCTTCAATAATATAATATATTTAAGTTCAGAGTATTTGTAACATCCCTAGCCTAGCCTTTCAAACCACAAATTCAATACTTATTATCAAAGAATCTCCCACACGATTCAAATTAATCCTGTTAACGAGAAATTTGTAAATTTCGTTCCGTAACTTCGTTTGAAGGATATTTTATCAACGAAATTTCAATTAACAAAATTACTTTTCCAATAAGCACACATAATTACTGAAACCAAACATCTGAATGAGGGCTCAACGCTTTGTGTATTGCTTCCTCTTCTATATATTTCTTTATACCAATAGGACCAAACGTACCTAATTTCTTCCCCTAAGACACACGCATACATTAACTTATTACTTCCTATCACTGTCGGGTTGGACTGAATCCCGAAGACATTTGCGTTATCACGTACAATTGGAAAATATTTTGACGACATCGATAAGGAATAATCTAGATTGGTTCCTAATCCATAAATTACCTTAATGAAGGACCCTATCATGACTATACACATGCATAGTTAAAATACAAATGAGTATGTGTTTAATATATAAGTATTTCAGGTAAGAACATTGAACTTGGGGTACAATGTAACATTTGAATTCAACATTAGAAGTTTTCAGTTGTAACAAACCTATCCTATCACACCAGACGCGTAGCACCAGCCAAAATCATTGTAAATTGAAACCTATTTCAATACATCTAAGGTGCATTGTGATTTGGACAGATCAATGTTTGCTAGGGTAGGAGTCAATGGATGACCTCAAGCAGACGCTTCGTCCACGGCATGCGAGATTATACACAAACAAACATGACTGGCAAAACAATTGTCGGAAGGACTGCTGTTCCCAATAGGGTTTGTAATACAATGTGCCATTTCGAACTGGTAGATTAATCTTCGAGAGTGTAGAAGCTATGGATTTTATACTCGTACACGTTTAGATAACAAGATGTTTTAATATTTCCTAGCTATGGATAGTATATTCTTTATTCGAAAGAATTGTTCATTATGTCATTATTTTGAATCGCGAGTTTTCTTACATGCATATTTAATGCCTTTTAAAAAATACAGGAGATCGTACATATACCTTAACTTTCTTTTTGGACTCCTATAGCATTCTTTTCGGAATCCGTTACCAGTTTGCATTGCTCAATCAATTGCAATAATCTTTAATTCCCTGGTTTCCTCCTTCAATATGAAGGTAAAAAAGTCAGATAGCCTTTTATTCACATCACAGATTAAGACGACACTTTTAATCTACTTGTATGTTCCTTACAGTAAAAATGCACTCCAAACTTGTCTAAACATCTGTTTTCAATTCCATCTGTCGAAAAGTGACAGATACCGGATATTGAAATCAAATCTGGGGAGATTCAGAGGCTGGCATGATGTGGTATCTAGCCTACCAATCAATATTCATGCTACCCAAGTTGGTTTGCTAACTGTTTGTGTGATAATAGACGAAAATTTTCACGACCATTTTACCCTTGCACTACGATTCGCGTGTTGATCGCAATTGCGGTGGTAGTAATTCTTTAGCCATCTTGAGTCCACGTGGTCACTGCATAGCTTGTACTCAAAAAGACATGTGGTAAGCCATGACATGATTTAAAAGCACTGAATATATAGTTGTGTGATAATGTAGTATGTAAATAAGCAATTCAGGTTGGTCTAAACTCGGTCGCTCCATATTGACGTCGAGTTTCTTATACAACAAAACTTGGCTTATATTTTTATAAGTTTTAATTAGTGACTCATAAGGATTCACTTGATGGTTTAGTAAGAATTCCTTTAGAATTTCAATATACTAATTTATAATACAAGTTAATTACTTAAGTTAATTACTGTAAGATTACATTAATACTTTTTAGATGGACAGTACCTCGGAGATAAAATATTTTAATGCAACAGCTTTGGCTTTGTTGATGGCAGGACTAGATCTAAGACTTTTTTGTTAAACTACTAAAACTGCTTAGAACCAATATTTTTTATATATTTGATCACAACATCAATCAATCAGCCTGTATTAGTCCACTGCTGGACGTAGGCCTCCCCAAGGGTACGCCACAAAAGACGATCTTTCGTGGCCCTCATCCAGCCACTACCAGCAACCTTCTTGAGGTCATCGGTCCACCTGGCAGGGGGGCGTCCTACACTACGTTTGCCGAGACGTGGCCTCCACTCAAGAACCGCTTTACTCCAGCGGTCGTCGGTTCTACGACAGACGTGATCACAACATACATGAAAGTTATTCTCAGTACAAGCTATGAATTCCGTGAATAATATATGAATATAAGACAGGATTTTACTCATCCCTTAAGCCTATTATGGTTTACAAACAAACTCGGATCGAATAATCTAAGATCCTCTGCACGCAATACAATATAATAGGAGCAAATAAGCAAATTGTGAATGAGCTGTGAGCATTGTTGGTACTTACTTGCGATAGTATTAATGAATATGTCATTTAATCTTTTTGATATGACTTATGCAGCAGGTATTTATAACATATACAGTTACTGTATGTTGTAATCATGACATCTTTCTATCATGGTGATATAAAAAAATGTAAGTAAATTGAACATAACATTCGCTTCACGTTAAGTTAAATTTATAGATATAAAATTGGAGTATAAGTGATTAATTAAACGTTTGAAACCACAATTCACATCATTAACTTAGCATCCAAGATGACATGTGACTCTGTGGAAATAAACAAGCTTAAAAATTAACAAGGCTTACAAAAGACTATAATATTTCCATAACGAACTTTTCCACGAAACCTAGCAGTGAGTGTTTTGTATAAACGAGCCCTTTTAGCGGCGTAGAACCTTTTCAGTCAGCCTCTTCACTGTGGAATTGACACCTTTTTAGAGAGGGTCCATTGAGCGGGCTTTTAATTTAAAATTGTCAAGGGCGGGACTCCAACTGCGGGCGAGGCGACAAAGGGTGTTATGCCCTCACACGCTTATGCCTTAACTGCTGTGAAAATGGCTACTCAGCAACCCTTTGGCGGTGAATGGTGCTTCTGGGAATACTGGTATGGAGTGTTGAACATTTTTAATCTTTTTGCGCAGTGTTTTAAGGTGCGGTTGCTGAGTGTCATTTGTTTTTATGTTTATGAACATATTCGTTTTGTTCTAAGTATGTATGCCTGTATGCAAGCTAAGTTGTTTTTTGTTTCTTTATATGTTTTCTAAGTCGTTTTTAATTATTGAGTCACCACCATCGGGTATATAAAATATACTAACTAATTAAATAAATAAAATAATTTAGCATAGTATCTCATTTTTCCTTTTTATGATTAGAAAGTACAAACAAAGGAACAGTAACAGGTATGATTAGAAGGTAAAGTAGGAAGGCAAACACTTTCCCGACCATTAACCCTTAATTTAAATAAAAGAGAGTTTTTTAATTCCATGAAATGACTATATAAGGACTCTCAGAGATGAAGCGCGAGTGTCAGTTTTATAATCTTTGAATGCCTACCTAAATAATATTGGTAGAACAAAAAAAAGTACTTGAATACAATACCAAATCTAAATAATATCATAGTGATTTGTTTTTTCGGATATTTAGTATAAAGTTCATTAATACCAAGGACCTGACCAATTAAAATTTAATCCTTATATAAATATGAAAATTAAACTAAACTTAATTTAACGTCAAATTAGCCCGTGAAAAATAAATATCGAATATAAATTGTACCTTGATTTAATAAAAGATAAGCCCAGAAAGCCCTTATAAAGTTCCAATCAAGTCTGAAATGGACAAATATGAACACACCTGTTAACTTCCACATATTCACATACGTATTCGGGTTATAACAAGTAGAGTGCGACCGGTGTCACTCAAGGGACATTCGAGTGCAGCCTCACCACAACCCAAATTAGTTTTGTCTCCGAATGCGCAAAATAATGAAATTCCTGTCTCGCAGCTGGGCTATGAATAACGACTCGTTCGACTATGAGGGAAACTTGGTTACAGTTGCACTGCCATTAATTACATTGTTTCAATTGCTGGCGATAGGATGGAGTTGCGTCAGTTTTGTTTTGGTACGTGGAATGGAGGGAAAAAGGTGGTGGGAATATGAATATGAGACAAAAGTTATGAAGAGATTTTTAATTAGTAGATAATATTGTTAAAATTATATGTTGCATATTGTTTATATATAAAAATAAAAATATAAAATGCATTTTTATACATTTAATGTCATGAAATCAATAACAATTTGTAAAGTCGATGAAAAATAGAATAATTTTATTAACACTATTATATATTTAAATCATAGATACTGAATGGGTTATTGGGTGTATGGATTCTAACTAATTTTTCATATTAATTTAAACGATTATCAACACCGTGCCAATAAATTACCGAGAGTGATTCTAAACGTAACCAAGGTTAAATATTATTTAATTCAGGTTGAAATCATTTCTCCGAGCTTCAGACGACCACCTGAAAGACGAAATTCTTGACTTAAACTTTGAGGACAACAAAGGCGAGCATTTTTAAGGCGAATAGTTTCCTGGTCTGAAATAACCTTGGGAGCATTCTCCATAATTCACATTCATCTCCGCTGCTGAATGTGGAGTGCACTTCTGTGATTAACATTCGCTTGAACCTTCCTTCCTGGGTACTAGCGAATGGAGTGACTCGGTGTGTGGCGAGTGTGAATAATTTATATAGTGGGTAAGGCATTCTCAAAGTAATGAAGTGTGCGTAAGTACGAATGAAACACAATAGCATATACTCGTACTTGAAAGATTAATAAACTAAAACGATTTTTAATAAAAGTTGAAAGTTTGGTTGTGTGTTAAATATATTGGATTCTTCCTTTTGCTTATCAATTCATAACCTAATAATAATCACATACAATTAATCAAATAGGTAAAAAAGTACTTAGTGGGTTAAAGCCTACATCATAATTGTAACCAAAGATATTAATAACAAGTTTCCTTATTACGGCTGTTTATATAAATGTTTTGCATATAAAAAGGATTACGTAAATATGTTTTACCAAGACTAGATTGAAACGTATGCTTATAATAAACAAACACAATTCGCGTAATCGCCTTCGTCTCTCATCATTTCTATCGTATCGGCTTAATGAGCTTTCGCTATTGTGTATGGTTTGCTCCGACATTGATTAAGATATCTATTTCGTTCAGCTTCATGAAATTCATTTCTGTGTGGTCATGGCGGGTAGGATAATTACTTTGTGTTTGTTTTAATACTTTGATCTCTGTAGGCGAGAGAGATTCTATAAACCACAAAACTCATCTTCAACTCAAGTTGCCAAAGTTCTGCGTTGGTTATAATAAATATTATCTCGAAGTTTTACATGTTGCGCATGAATATTCACAGGGTTAGCGATGTTAACCTTTTATTTGATAAAAAAAATATTTGGTAAACTTGGAGCATTTTCTATTTTACTGATATTTATAGGGGTAGATGAGTCCAGAGTAGGTTATTTTGTGATATCATACAGTCGAATAACAAGTCCCCTCTTCATTTAATTCAAAATTTAAATGACTAGCTGTAAATACAACTATCTGGGAGCCTAAACCTCATTAACATCAAAGATAAGCGACCCGGCGAGCCGTCCTAAAACTCTTTCCCAAATTGAATGTGTGACCGAGGTTACGTGCGCCTATGTCAATGTCAAAAGGGTTGGGACTGAACACATAAATTAATTTTCTTTCCAAATTCTGATCTGAATTTCAAATGAAAGAGCCCAAAGCGACATGAATTCATTTAAGCCAGAATTCATATTAGTGAAGTCGCAAGAAATTCTATCAGCTTTTGTGGAGTTAAAGTGAGGCTGCGGTTATGGCGGATAATTACTTCGAGTTAGTTATGACTAACCGCTAGAGGCGAGGCGGTCGCTCCGCCGCTTTCATGCTAATCATTTCGAGATAGGTATTTGTTGCATTTAACAGCTCTTTGGAACAATCAAGTCTGCAGTGGCATGGTAAATAAAGATTTCAATTAATTATTTGTAGGATTCTCTTAAGTTAATATACGATTTCGGTGTAATTGAGACTATCTGATTCTATCATAAGAAACCGAGAAAAAGAAATTCAATAATGACTATCAATGGAACATATCCCAACTAAGTCAAGGTGTTTTATGTATTTTCAGTACATATAAACAGTCATTCTGTACACAAAAGTCGATAAAAGACAACGTTATCAAATGAATGGAGAAATAAAATGAACAAAAAAACTCATCCCAATCCACTCCCGGCAGTCTCATGTAAATACAGGATATTTGCCTATACAAAATTAACACCAAGGCTTGTTAAGTTTGAAGCTTGATGCCTAATTCTACTGTAGCGGTATCATGGTTGAAATAAAAAGGTATCGGGCTCGGTAAAGAGAATAACGAGAATAAGGGTAACGACTTAAAACATTTTATACCGTTACACATTTAACGGATATAAAGCTTTCTGGAGCGAATGTAGTATTAAATTTACATAACAACAAGTTTTAATCATTACAATGACTAAGATCACTACAAACTAAGGATAATGAGCTGCCGTAATATTTTGTTTTCAAAACTTAATATTTTAAGCTGAAGTAGAACTGCGTAGCCGATACTCCGAACACAATCGCAATACCGTGAGTGTTTTAATTTGGTACAGCGTGAAACCATTTCGACGAGGCTTTTCGCAGAGCTACTTTCATAATTACAGACTAAAAATATCACTTGCCAGTTATGGTTTTCGGGTTTTCAAAGTGCTACGCCTTTTGTACTACGAATTCTACAAATTCTTTAAATTTGACAAAT